>GL380796.1:3688-19448 GCA_000143925.2 Caenorhabditis brenneri | reverse complement strand
CGAAATTCGGAATGTCGAAACTGTGATACGTGTTTGTGAATCGGAATCTGAAAACAGTTCTGAAAATTGATTTGTAAACCAGGTTGAGGGATTTCTTGAGAATACATTCGAACAGAAAATACAGCACTGCTGCGAAAATTTAGATCACTTTTGAATCAATAAGAATATCGAGGTTTTCAGAAACTATCGCGATTATTAAGACTGTGAAAACTAACCTTCTCCAATGCTCATTGTTCGCCATTTTACTCAATTTTCGGTTTCGCTTCTCCCAGAGCACACTGAAAACAAACTATTGACAATAGAAACTATTAATTCTGCACAATTTTAAAGAGCGAAAGTCACTAAAAAGACCATCGAATAGAGCTCGGCGAGTTACATTGACAATCCTCTTGAAGATATGGCCGGAAATTACAATTTTGACCTGGTTTCGGACGTGAAATCACTTAACTTTGTTTGGTTTTACCTATTTTTATACAACATTTCAGACGTTTTAGAACAACGTTAGAATCAATGCTTTAATCGAGAAGCAATCAATCGGAAAACTGTTGCGACTTTTTAGTTCGTCGGTACTCAAGAAAATGCATCACTTTTGATTCAGTACCTAAAATACAGTTAGTCTCAAAATAGCGAAAAAAGAGCTTGCGAAATTCAAAAGCGGGTCAAATATGGAGTTTTTGATCATATCTTCAGAGGAAATCGTCGATGTAACTTACTAAGTTCTGTTCGACGGTAATCAAAATCTCAAAGACATTTTTAATGACTGTCTCTCTTTAAATGTGGTCACTTACAATGCGAGAATTGAAATTGCAAAGATCAAACATCCGACAATAACTCCAATCGTAACATAAAACGTTGTCGTGAACACCCAGGACTCTTTCGTTTCTTGTCTGAATGTGTTCAGGAATAAGTGATAGAACGAGAGTGGGCAGATGAATGTGACGTTTGTGAAGAATCTCGTATTGATGGCGGTGGTGTGGTTTGCTGTAAATATTGATAAAGTCACGATGTGAATATCAAGGATAGTTATTCGCTAGTTATTCTGCAAACTAGTCAGAAAATCAATATTTTAAAAAGAAGATTACCTGCCAAACTGATCTTGAGTCGGTCACCTTTGTCACACCATTTACTGATTGCTTCCGTTCCGCAGTACTCGGCACTCCAGGAGAACTGAAAAAAAAACATTGGTAAAGAAATGATAACCAAAATATATTTTCGGTCCATCAGCTTGCAAAAGATAGCTCGATGACTGTCTTGCAGCCTACAAAGAGTCGTAAATGGCTCGACGGGGTGCCGCCGAGTAAACAAAATAAGTTGCTCTCAACTATTTAACAAAGTTCAGTTAACTATTAATTTCTGGAATCAAACAATTACAAAAGTCTTTCCCAATAAACTTGAAACGTTTCGGATTTCAATAACTTGACTGAAAAACTAACTCGTGGGTATATCTGTTTGAAATTCTCTGTTTTTTCAATTGTTTGAAAAGTGAACAACTCTTCGGCATTTGAACATTCTGATACGTGAACGTTGAGAATCAATGTGAAGTTCTTTGTTCCAGTGTAACCAGCGAGTTTGTCGTCGATGCTGAACATGAATCACATATAATCGAATTCGCTGAAAACTTACAATTTAGCAGTTTCAGTTGTCAATTCCTTCGTAGCCATCTCCTTGTCGTAGTCCTTTCCCCAACTCTTGTAGTACTTTTCCCATGTAGTGTTGGCTTTTGGCGGCAGGTTCTTTCTCATTCTGAAAAATATATAATTTAAATTGTTTTCTATAAGCTCAAACTTACATAACACTTCGATTCCTATTCAACCAATTATCGTAATTATCGAATTCCGGGTCGGGAATGAACACCGAGAGTGTGGATTCGATGACGAGAGTGAGAAAAATGAGGAAAGAAGCAGTGGAATGCAACATTTTCTGCAAACATTAGAAAGTGAAATGAAAAGAAAAACATCGGTGAAAAAAACCATTCGCAAAAAGACAATGTCTCATTAGTTTTTATGCGATTTCGCTAGGTGAGAGACCGTGAATGAATCGAAAATATGCACATAATTGTGGCAAAAACAACGCAATTTCGATCGATTGAAAGAAGAATTTTATATGCTTTCGAAAAATATTATATTGGCTTCGAAGAAAAATTGTCTGAATGTGAAAACAATTCAAGAGAGTTTGGAGACAAAGTACAACGCGATGTTTCTTTTCATTTATTGTTTTCGTTCCTATTTGTTCATTGAATGAAAAGGAAATTGCAATTTTTTCATCAAAATTATTTTTTGCAGACAAAAAGCAAAATTGTTGCAGCGGTACAACATATGTTTCTGCGGCTTTCGACGTAAGATCTTTTCTCTTTTTTGTCGCCTGACAGTGTTTACCAATTTGTAATTATTCTTATAAAAGTATTTTTTGAACAGGAAACTCACATTTATTCGATTTTTAATTACTTTCAGATGGAATTCTGGAAGGGAAGTGAAGGAGTGATCATGAATGAAAAGTTGTAGGAGTACGGTACCATATAATTAGTGCATTGCGGACTTCGGTGTATAAAACTTTTCATTGTTGAATTTTTGAAATTTAAATTTACTAGTTTTTATTATTGACGATCTTCAAGTCATGAATGAATGTTGTCGTTTTTCTTTCAATTTTCGGTTTTTCGTGACCTAGCGTTTTCAAACGTTGCTGATATTTTTACTCATGTGTTTTTTCTGAAATCTTCTAGTTTATTCAGGTTTTTAATGTCGGCTTGTTCGAGCAGCGATATCGCTGCTCGATGCATCAATGAAGCGTTTTAATTTTCAATGCGCTGCTTCTGGATTGCCTGGATTGCATCTGGATTGCTGATACTTGAACTGTACTACAATGTATTGTTCTTTGTTATTCTAGACAGGAATCTCTTCAACATTTTATTGAGTAGAAGATCTTTAAATGAATCATTACAGAAAAAAAGAAAAAGTTATAAAATTATGCAGAGTCGCTGGTTCCTTGAGCATCCTTCTCGTTAACTTTCTCGGCGACATCACGGCACCCTGCGCGTAAAATTTTCTCAGTTTCCCCCTCGTTGTCTCGCACTCTCTCGCACTCTCCCCTCTTTGAGGCTGCCGACAGTACTGTTAGAAGCAAGCTGCGAAAAGCTCAAAATATGCTCTTTTTTAGAGTTTTTTCCACTAAAAAAAAAGAAAAATAAGAGAAATTAAATGAATTCAAATAAATCTAAAACAAAAATTCAATGTATTTCATGCGAATCGCCAAGAAATGACGAAATCGAATCGTTCTGTTTTGTTGTGTTAATAAAACCCAAATTATTGTTGGAAACTCTTAGAAAATTCTTAGAACTATCACTTTTATCATGAATAACGAGAAAATGAAGAATCCAGAAGTGCCAGAAAGAATTAACACCTCGTATGAACACAATAGAGCGTAGGTCCGAGACTGAATTTCAATACGGGCAATAGAAACTGGTTTATCTCGGTTCATAGTGGAGTTATGAAAAAGTCATCAACTAAAGAAATGTGAACCGTACAATTTCACACAACTTTGTAGTTGAGAGTTTTTCGCTACCTCCATCCTGTATCAAGATATGGCTGTTCAAAGAAACCCCTCTAATAGAGTGGCATATCTAAGGAACCACGATAGATGGAGAAAAGTGTTCAACTAAAAAAAGTTGCAGAAAATCTCAATAAACAATTTACTAGTTGGAAGTTTTTTGCTAACTTTCACGGCTGCCGAGATAGGCCTTCTCCAGTAAACTCTAGTCATTTTTCAGTGCTTCTACAGTAGCTGCTGCGGTGATACTCAAAATCGTAAAAACGTTATTTCTCCGTCAGTTTTTAACGAAAAAGCTCGAGTGATCTTTCAAAATGACCGCACTAATAATTAGAACAAACTGCTGAAGATGAATTTTTGACTTTTGCATCATCTTTCCGTGAAACCTCAAAAAACCGATGAAAAACAGCAAAAATTTCGATTTTTCAACTGAATTTTACTTTTTTTATTTTGAAGTCAATTTTCGACCAAAAAGGTCAGTTGAGGTCGCAAAATGATCCTATCAAAATTGTCTAGAACTTGCTGGCGCTCGATTTTCGAAAAAAATTGTTTAAAGATTTTCAGAGGTGCCGAAGTCTGAAAATTCATACTTCTTCTAGGTTTTGATGTTCGGTACTCAACTTTTGCAAAAGTTTTGGGATTTTCAAGTGAAAATTATTTTATTAACGTTAATTCGAGCTACATTACTTGAAAAAACTATACTATTCAGCTTGATTTATGATATAACATGCGTTTTCGAATGTCGCTGGGATCTCGATCAGCTAATTTTTTTTTCTGCATTATCTTTTTTTTAAATTTAAATTTAGGCTTTCCACTATCATTCTCAATCATTTTCCTATTGAAAAATATTTTTTTTGGGTGTTTCCGACGTCTTCTAAAAGTGAAGCCAAAAAAATGGAAAACTTGATGCAATCGCGCTCTACGGTCATGGGGTGAGAGTGAAGAGAGTGTTTTTGTCTGGCGACCGTAACTTTTCGCGAAAAATTTTTCTCGCAGGGTGCCGTGCGACATCCTCCTTAGCGGCATCCTTGTCAGTAGTATCATTCTCAGCGGCTTTCTTCTCGGCAGCCTCTTTAGCCGCCTTTTCCTCAGCCTCTTTAGCAGCCTTCTCGGCTGCCTCATCCTCCTCATCAGTTGGGATCTCGAAAATAATACGGAGCTCTTCCGGAGATTTTCCCTTTGCCATATTAGCCACCTTCTTGCAAGACACGTTCAAGAGTTGCTTGATATTAAGATAGTTGGCAGCGCAGATCAAGTTGAAGAGTTGTTCGTTATCGATTTCCATGAGTTTGGCATCGAATTCTGGGATGACAACATTCTTGGGGACAGAGTCATCATCCTCTGGAATAGCCTCTCCCTTATGATGTTCACACCACTCGAACACCAATTTCAAGGTTGCACCGTCAATGTTCTCAATTGGAATGGCATCCTTTTTCTCGACATCTTCCGCAGTGTAACACATGGTTGTGATGAGACGATTCAAGGTCTCAGATTGTTGAATGGCGAGTTCACTGACTTTGAACTCAACGCCATCATTACCTGCGATACGGTAGTACATTCCCTCTGGAGCAGCGGCATTGGCGACAACTGGAGCAGCTTCAGCAGACATATTGAACGTTGTGTTGGAGATGGATTGATCTGAAAATAAAAGAATTATTATGAACGAACAGAAGGGAATAAAAGAGATGAAGAGAAGGAGAGGAGAAAAGAATTTTAAATTGAAAAAGGAGTAATAGAGTAATGTGGAAAGGAAGAAGAGCAGTATCAGTTCATGCCTCACTTAGTTGAATCAAATCAATGAACTATGTTCTCCTGAAGATTTCAATTTCCGAAGAAACATGACGAATCGTACAGGGAAACCAGGGTTCTATCGATCGGACCATACAGGAAAACGGTGGATAGTAAGGAGAGGGGGGAGAGGGGAGAAGAGGGCGACTGCTCAAGACGAGGTCTGGACGCCAGAATGATGATTCTACTCCATTCATCGCTCTTTTATACTCTTCTTTGTCCCAGGAGCAACCTTCTGGAGTGTTCTTTACAGGACACCCATATAATTCTTATCTCTTGGGAAAACAGATTGTGTTTGAATAATACAAGAAGATTTGAATTTGAAAGAAGATTATATGGAAAGGTCAATCAATCGAATTGTATCGGATGAAGATGTATAGTCATTAGTGAATGATGGTGAAGAATTGGATGGTTCTCAATCGATAGGCCTTGAAAGTTAAAAAAAATTGGAATATTTTTGATCCAGGAAATGATGGTTTGTGAAATTAAATAACCTTCTTAGTACCACCTTTTGCTGGGAAATCTTGACGGTTTGTCACTGATCCATAGAGTCATTGTGCATCAATCATGGACTCTCAATAGGAAACGCAGATTGGGGAATAACCAAAAATTACAGGTTTGTCTACTTATCATTCCTTCAAAGCTGGTACAAAAACTTCTAAGAACTCTGGACTAATCTTCAGGATCCCATTCACACGGGAACAAGGTATTGGATGGAGAAGTCTGCTCCTGGTATATTCAATAAACAGGAAATGAAAAAGTTGTGGTTCTCCATGCTGGAATGGAACCAGCGACCTCTACACATTACTGAACCCATATTAATGAGACCATGGATTTTTGGTTTTCTAATAAGGATTTTGTTGAAGTGGAACAGTCTCTTTTTTTTAATCTCTCAATAATACCATCGAAGGTATCTCTGGAATCAGTTACTTCTCCGTTTCTCTCTTTTTTCCCTAGAAAGATATAGGCGGCAAAAACAAAAACTGCTCGATGAAAAATTCATTACTAAAAAAAATTTGAAAACAGTTCGATTATCTCTTCTTATTTCTGCTTGGCATAGGCGTCTGATTTTGGACAGCATTCCTCACCAGCAACTACAAGGTATCCATCTGGGCAGACCCCAAAGAAAGCTGGACCAACTGACTCGGAACGACAGGCGTGAGTATCGACATCTGCAAATAATAAAAAGGATGAGATCACAACAGTAAAAAAGAGCATACCATAGACATCATTCTTGTCACAACAGGACAGATCTCCTTGAATGGCGACAGTTCCAGCTGGACAGACTCCTCCGACAGAAACATTTGCCTCAGATTTGCAAGCGAGGTTAGCAGCTTCTGAAAACATCCCTTTGAAATATCTTAACTCTCAGAATCTGAACTCACCAATAGCCAAAACCATGAAAAGAGCAGAGACAGCGAGAAGCTTGAACATGATTTTCAAAGGGTTGTCCGTTGATCGGAATTGAATGTGTTTCTTGTCAATCCCGTCTATCCTTTTATACCTTTCTCACTTAGATTTTTGGTTTCATTTTGATGGAATTCTAGAAGCTGAACCAATAGAATATCAGATCGAATTGAGACATTTTTTGAATTGATTGTTGATCAAACTAATGTAGACAGATAAATACACAAACTACGGAACAGTTTGAGCTTTGATGGTGTAAATGGATCACGTAGATGCGTAGGTGGGTATATCGGAGAGAGTCGATTGGCATCAGTCTATTTTTCTATTAAGAGCGCATTCTGATCCTCCTACTTGCTTTCTGATCCAAAGAGTCGCGTTTGACTAGAGTTTGGCTTGCTAACTGTAAAATGCATGCAGCTACTAAAACGCTTCAACTTAGGTGTGACAATCAAATCTGTTGTAAACTATGATTCTAGAGAATTGAAGATGACTCTCAATTCCCGAAATGTTTTACTATAAATTATGAGCTATCTACTTACTTTCTTAAGACGGTAGAGGTTGATTCTGAAGTGATTGTTAGTGAGTATCGTTACAAAGTTAAAATATATAAAACCATCACCAATTCTCAATTTCCATTACTATCAATTATCGGCTGTCATGTTCTCCTCATTGTTCGTTTGTTGATTGAATTATTTTGAAATTTCTCAAACCAGTTACAGTAAATGCAGCTGCCCGTCATTGATGACTCTATCACATCAAAGGATATCTCGAAAACGCAAGTGGCCAAGATACGTGATTGTAAAAATGAACAATTTCGTCTCATATTCTCGTCAATTTTGAGATATTTGAAGAAGTTTTGAATTACTGTTTCTCTATTCCAAACTTTATTGAAAATCTGTACAACAACCGTCGATGCTTCTTAACTCTGTTCAACTAACTATTTCAAAACTGTAATGAATCATCCCTTGTTCAAACAACAAGCTGCACACTGCTTACTTCATTTATTATTTCATGCACTTTCTTATTGTTACACGCAGAATCCCATTTTCAGTTTTATTGAATCGATCCATACAGAAAATATTTGAAGATCTACTTGATGAAAAGTTCATTACGAAAAATAGAAAACAGTTCAATTATCCCATCTTATTTCTTCTCTGTGGCCTTAGCATCAGAGTTTGGGCAGCATCCATTAGCAACCAAGAGGAATCCGAATGGACAGTATCCATCTATAGCTGGCATTGGCTCCGAACTGCAGGTATGAGCATCAACATCTGGAAGTAAGATAAAAAATAATCTAGATTGAATTCATAAAAGAACTAACCAAAGACATCATCCTTAGCACAACAAGTCTTTCCGATCAAAGTGGTTCCATCTGGGCAGGCTCCATCGACAGCGACAGTATTGGAATTGAATTTGCAAGCGAGGTTAGCAGCTTCTGAATTATAGAGGTTAATTAAATTCCAAAACCAGAAAAAACTATTACTTCCAACACCATTAAAAATTTCGAAGAGTTCTACAGTAATCTTATAAAAATCTGAAAAATATATGCCTCCCCAAAACTAACCGATAGTGAAAACCAAGAAGAGAGCAGAGATGGCGATAACCTTGAACATGATTTCCTAGAGAGTCCTTTCAAAGAATGAAAAGTGATTTTTCGAATGAAATCCATCCTTTTTATGTAACAGTTTCATAAAACAAACAGGAGGTTTGGTTTCATTGCGGTGAAGGTGCAGTGAAGAGATGGTGAGCAAAAAATGAGAAGCTGAACAAACTGACTAATCGAGGTTAATGGATAAGAGCAGCAAAGTTATGGTGAAAGTTGGAGAATAGTTTGAGTCTATGAAACGTGTAATAGCCACGTGTGGAGGGGGATGATGGCTAATTTGTTTGTTTTAGCTGTTGGAGAGATCATGATCATCTATTTTTTGAACTACCGTAAATCCTTTAGCAGTACCCAGCGTTCAGAGCATTATATCTCGGTTGTTTTTCAAAATTTTAAAAAGTAAAAAACTAATAAAATATCAAACATAACTTTCTATACATTATATTAGTTAACAACTTCTTGATAGCTTCGAAGACAACCGAGATAAGCTACTCTGAACATTAAGTACTGGGTTATTCTCTGTTACGGGGGTTACAGTATGTTCAAAGCTGTATATCTCGGTTGTCTCTAAAGTTATCAAAAAGTTTTTAACAGATGAAATGTTCAAAATAAATTCATAAACATTTCTTTAGTTGACCACATTTTCGAATCTTCAAAGACAATCGAGATGTACTGCTTTGAACATACAGTACCCACAATAACAGATTTTTATTCGCTTTCAATTTGAATTCTCTTGTTTTTTTTCAATTGAATTTCCCCTTTAATTTTCAAAAAAAAAACAAGTTAAAACTGAATAGAATTTCATATAATTTATATATGATTGACAAAGAAAAAACATGAAAAGAGACAAGATGAGAGACGAGAGGTTTCAAAACGATTTGTATTTCGATTTTGTCGAACAGAGTTTTTTGTGGGGGAGTTTTTTTGCTTTTTGACTTGAATCTGGAGAATCTCACTGGGGGGGAAGGAAGTGTGGGTTTTTGATGAAGTGGAGGAAGGACTGAGGATTATCAGAGGGGCTATATATAGATATATACATGTATTGAGTCTATAGACTAGCTGCATCGAATCAGGTAAAGTGCGCAATTGGAACCGGGATAGAACTTTTTGAAAAAAAAAAGAAAAGAAAAAGAGAAAGTAGGTAAAAATATAAAAAATCAATACCTACTGTACTTATAGACAAAAAATAGAAATAAAAAGAATAAAAACACACAAAAAAAACACAACACGAAAAGTTACGGGCGGGATGAAGGATGAGGTCAGCACATATAAAATAACAAAGTAAATGAGAGAAGATTATGCTAGAAAAAAAGAAAAACGATTAGAAACTGACGGGGGAAAGGGAAAGGGAATGCATACAACGGTTGACAGGAAAATTTTCAGCTTTGAGATTGTACTATCGATTTTTTGGAAGGAGGAGGAATTGAGGGATCAGTCTATTTATCAGAAAATGATAGTAGGAAAGTGTGCTCCATTGTTAAAGATTCTTAGTCCCACTATCACTTCCGAATGTTCTACAAATCTACAGAAACATGGTTTTGGTTGTTGTCAGCTGCTATTCAGAAACCGAATGGACCACCAATCACTCCAGTGTTTGGGGCACTATTCTCCACGAAGAATGGATTGAATGGAGTGGTTTGAGTTGGAAGGATTGGAGCAGAATGTGGAGTATAACTTGGAAGAGATGGAACTGATGATGCAGATGTACTTGTAGAAGATGAAGAGTCATCCATTGAAGATCCAAGATTTTGGAATCCAAAGAAATGAGTGTAACTGGGAGCTGCCAATCCATTTGTGATATCCAAAGTGCCGTCGAAAGTTGGCAGGAGTCCCAGTAAATCAACAGCGAGGTTCGTGGTGGCTACGGAAGGGACTGCAGTGGCAACTGGAGCTCCAATACACATTGGCTCATCGGAACTCACTGGACTCTCGTGCTCAGTCTTGATACAATCAGTTGCAGTTTCTGGAGTCATTGCTGCCGACGCAGATTCGTTACGTTCTCCGGCGGTTTGAGTGGAGACATCCGTTCGTTCCCTGACATGTGCGTTTTGAGAGATAAGCTGAAAAGAGCCAGGATTACGGTATGTTTTGCAGAAACTAGAATGGTTGAGAAAGCACCTGCCGAGTAGCACGTGAAAATAAGAAATCATACATACATACCTCTGGCGAATCAGCATCAACATATAATTCCACAAGAAGCGAGTCGATTGGAATTCCAAACATTTTAGCAAGTTGTACATTTTCTCCAATCAGGGAGCTGAGTTTCTGCAAAGGAAGAATTGAAATATGGAAATATTGGAATTTCGAATTACCGCCAATGGTGGGAAGAGAAGGAGAAGGTTTCCAAACCTGCTGGTCACCGATGTCATATTGCTGGAGTTGTCTCGGATAAGCTGAAAAGAAGAAGGATTGTAATGAAAGATTACTGTAGCTAGAAAACAGATAGAACTGAGCCAGACTTCAGCTATGGAAACTCTCTGATAAAAGTTGGAAAATTATTTGGAACCTCAAATTTTTCTGCAATTTTACATATCCAAATTCTATTTCTGATCCCCTACTCCCTTCGAATAATTCTCAAAATCTAATAACTATAGTTTTGCACCCTTTCCTGCCCTCAGGCAGATGTTATTTATAGTTCAAACCCAAAGAATTTTGTAATGAATATTTCTTTTTTCACCTGTCTCTAGCTTCTCTATAGTCTCGTCTAATCCCATTACGCTTTCCAGCATAGGCTAATCTAATCAAGAATAATTCAGCACATTTTCTGTTTTTAGATTGGATTGGAAAAAAATTTTGAGAGAAATTATGAAAGAAATACTAAACTCTGAACATTCTAGATTCTAATTCAAATCGGTGTGAAAAGAAAAAAAAGTGTGACCGGAAATAGAATAGATCCTAATATAGAAGAGCTTAAATGTGCTTCAAATTGAAGATAAATTGAAGATGAAACATGAAAAAAAGAGAAAAAAGAGTTTGCAAATGAAGCTGAGACTCACATTAAAAAGTGCATTTTGTACTCGATCCCTGACTCCCATAAGTGCGAATGAAGTCTCTTTTGACAATCCTCTTGCGTCTGGATCCAGAATTATCAGTGCTGATAGAATTGTGATTTCTGGATTCGTCAATCCCAATTTCCTCGTTGGAAACACCAAATCGTCAATTACCCGTCCAACGAAGTTGTTTCCCACCAGGCTGAAAGAAAAACTTGATGATTTTAACCTGAAATTCCACTCACTTAGTATCCAATAAATGTCGTGCTGGTTGCCGACTGATTGTACTACTATTACAAAGACAAATCAGATCGCCGTCGGTGATTTGGGCAGTTCTGGCGGCAATATTGAAAATTGTGAATGGGCCAATAATGGATTTGAGTAGTGTCGTCTTATCATTTGTCTCTGTGATTTGGGCCAAGTTAAAAAGAGCTTCAATCCAATGGACAGCTGAGAGGACGTATCGTCGGAGGGCTGCGATGAGTTGTTCTACTGATGCTGATCGGGATACCGCGTATGTTACCTGAAAAAAGGGCAGATTGGGCGAAAGTTTAAATTTTCGAAGAGAGTTAAAAAATGCTGGGCTGAAATTTGAGCAATTTTCTCAGATTTTTCTAAAATAAAATTAGAGGTTAGCTTAAATCATGTAACCACATCAGAGGAGCATATCTCGGTTGTCTTGAGAGCTATCAAAATGTTCTCAACTAATAACATGTTCAATATGTATTGAAAAACATTTCTTCAGTTGAGCACATTTTGAAATTTTCAAAAGGAACCGAGATATACGACAGGAATGACGGTATCCCTTTGCTGTTATCCCCAAACTTACTGGAAAGCTCTCCTGATTTCTAACATATTGACTGTGAAATAACGTTGAAGCACTGAAATCTGGATCATTCTTCATCAACATTGATATTCCAATTGGCATATTCATGTGCTTATTTCCTGTAGTTGCCTGATCTTCCACATCCAGAAGAAACGACATTATCACGTCTTCATTATTTGATACAGGTGAATCACAGCCATTTGGGGAGGGTAGGGATGCATCGTTCGAACTTTCTGCTTTCATTTTTTTCTTCCGAGGGTTCTTCTGCTTTCCTATCACATCTCGATCGGGTCGTATCGCTTCTGGTTCCATTCCCACGTTTAGACACCTTTGAAACCTACAGTATCTGCATGCATTTCTCTGATCTTTATCTATTGCACACTTCTGAGCAAATCGACATGTGTAGGTCTGTTGTGATCGTATCGTCCGCCGAAAAAAACCTTTGCAACCTAGAAAAAAATTGAAGTTTTTGGGTACAACAACTACAGTAACCTCACCATAACAAGCCATAACTCCGTAGTGTTTCCCTGCTGACCGATCCCCGCAAACCATACATTGTCCGTCACCATTATCCAGGCCTTGTATTACAGGTTGACTGAAATACAACAAGTTAGAATTCATTTCCTCATTAAAATGATAGTTACCCCTCGTCCTCATCTGTTCCCGAACCATGATGTCCATAGGTATAAACCGCCGAAGGAGCAAACATATGCGGATTGTATTGCTGCAAGTAGAAGAAAGTAAAAACTATAAACAAGGTCGTTGATGTTTGAAATGATCACGTAAAGGGTTCAAGAGCAACAAAATAAGAACAAGGAGTAGAAGGGGGACGGCCGAGAAAAGCCTAAACAGATAAGGAGGGCCTGGAAAAGTCCAGAAAGTGAAAAGAATTTGGGAGTGTGTTTATGTCAAAGTTCGGGTGGGATTCAAAGTTGAAGGCGGGGTTAAGATGATTTTAGAACTCTTGGGACACTTTTCTCAACTCGGTTTTTCTTTTTATATGGCTACCGTAATAGAGAACAACGGGGAAATCGAACAGCTCCTAGACAATCATAAAAGCTACAGTAACCTATTCTGACGGCTATTATAAAGCTACATAAGGCTGCCAAATTCTTACTAAAGGCGCACGGACTTTTGCGAGAAACGTCTGGATTGAAAAACCTTTATTCGTAACGAGACCAAGGCCCTGCGCCTTTAAAAAAGTCTGGATGCGTGTTGTACCTTCATAATACATTCTCATAAAGACTACAGTACCACTAACTTTTGAAATTTGGGGTAAGTGTCCAATTTCGTTTACCCATTCCTCCCCCCCCCCCCACTCTCTCTCTCTCTCTTCCCAACCCCAAATCAATTTTTGAAAACCAGTTCTCTCTCTTTTTTCTCCTCCCCCTTCATTTTTACCATCTCAGGTGGGATGATGTTTTTTAGAGGGAAAGTATTGAGAAGACGTTGGGAAGAAGAAGACGACGACAAGAGGTGAAAGTAGAAAATGAGAAAAAACGAAAATTTTAGGAAGAAAAATGGAAAAGAAATTGGGAGATGGAGACTCTCTCAACCGGTTTTCCGATTTTGAATTTCAGTATTTTTCTGGTAGAATGGATGGAAGGAACGGATTGGGCGTGGAAAATAAATTGGAAAAGAAAAGGGAGTAGATTTATCAGGATGTCCGGATGTCCATGTAACCGGATAGCAATAATGATTTCATTTTACTAGAGGGATTCTGTTTGATTTAACTTTGAAATCCTACTCCAAAAGTTCTATGGAAGAGAAAAAAAAACTATCATTATGGGTGTCCGGTTACACGAGGATCCTTCCAAACTAGAAACTTTTTAGAGCACAAAAACAAATAAATAGAAGATAGTTAGGACATGGATTTTCCCGAAACAAAGTCTTCCGAATTCTGATTCTGATGATCCTCGAGGATCCCAAATAAGTTAAAAAACTGTGAGTATGGTTAGTATGAGAATGAGAAAAACGGTATTGCGAGCATTCTAGGTGCACTTCTATTACAGGGCTAATTAGCTCTACCTTTCAAACTCCCCTCATCAAACCCCAGCCGAAATGAGCAAAATTCCAGTTTCTAGACCGAATCGTAAACCCTAAAAAGCTGAATTGGTCCAAACTAGACACAAGTCATCCCTCTCTCTCTCTGTCCCCAAAAATGTTGCCATTTCGTGTCCCCAGGAAGGTGAGTCCTTCTCTCTCTCTTCCTTTTTTCAGTCCCAAATGCAGGAAAAACGAGAGAGAAACAGCTCGTTTCGTTTTTCTTCTTTTTTCTATTGCGTGTGCCTGCTCCCGTGTACATATGTGTGTGTGTGTGTTTGGAACGGAAACACGCATTACATTTCGTTGGAGCCCCCAACCCCAAACGAGGGGCAGCAAAAGGACTCCCTTCGTTTGGCACACACAAAAAAATTGGGAATGAAATAGGTGGAGCAAAAAAAAAGGAAAAAAAGTAACAAGGGAGGGGAAAATGAGGGTAAAATGGGAGGGAGAGGGTGGATATGGGGGCAAAGTTGGTGGGCGGAGCTTAGGAGGTTATTGAGGGCGAAGGTGGAAAGGAGTGAGAAGAGAAGGGGAGAAAGCATTTATGAATAAGGAGTGGAAGGCAGAAAATGATTGAGAGAAACTAGGACTGAAATTACATGGAAAACTAGGCCAAATTGGGAAAACTAGGTCATGAAGCTACAGAGCTGCCGTTCAAAAAAGTTAGGTGGGTCTAGGTGAAATTAGGGGTTCAGAGTGGGTTTTCTAGCCTTTTCTGATCAAGATTGCATTTATTGAGGAGCCAAACAGGTCACGAAAAAAAGCGAGGGACTGTGGACTAATACTTTACATCGTTTGGTAAACTAGGCCATGGCTAGTAAACTAGACCATCCCTAGAATTTTTCGAAAATCGTTACCAGACAGTCCTCAACTTCTGTAATTTAGCTCATTCTTTATGGATCTTCAAAGATCTGAAAACTATTAAAATGCAGTTTCTAGGCCATCAAAATGATTTTCTAGGCCACCCAAAACATCAAAATTGGTTCTGATTCAATATCATACTCCCCTCTTTCATTTTTTTTGTCTAAAAATATTTTTTGTGTTGTTTTTGAAATCAAATCCTTCTCTGATTCTCTCTCTCTACTTCTATTGGAAACAGTCAACAAATCGTTCGATCACTTATTTTTTTTCAATTTTAACTCTTTCTACATGCGGTTCCCACGTGAAAGATTTGGGAAAAAAGTTGGGCACAAAATTAAATTAGAAAATTGAAAAAATGAATTAATAATTTGAGAGACAGGTGGAGACAAATTGAATATAAGGGCCACTTGAATTTATTAGTTTTCTGGGGTGCAGGTGGACTCGACTACCTGAATATTGACAAGAAATTGAAGAAGAAAAGTATTTACGGAATGTAAGATCAAGAAGTTAACACACCGTTAATCCTGTAATTCAGGCACACTCTATGTTTCGAGCGTTTTTGCTCTGTCAAAAATCTACTTTCAAATAATGATCAAACAAGTAAAATGTGGATTACTTTGCTCAACATTTATTCAGTTGACTACATTTTGATAGCTGTAAAGATAACCAAGATATGTGCTTTATTTACTGGATCCG
>GL380794.1:26189-39884 GCA_000143925.2 Caenorhabditis brenneri | reverse complement strand
TTTCACTCTTAATATTCTCCTTTTTTTCAGAATCTTCACTCAAAAATCATCAATCATGATCTCTGGACAAGCGTACCTCGACAACCTGAAGAAAACCGAACAGGAAAAAATTGCGAAGTTAAACGTAAGTGAACACAAGGCTAACCTATCGTAACCTAACATATCCCGTTAATTCAGGCAGCCCCAATCAAAAAGGACATCGTCGGGGACTGGACTCTTGTGAACTCCGCAAACACAGAGGCCTATCTTGCAGAGAAGAACATGGGCAGATTCCACGATGCCACCTTTCTGGCATATAATCAGTCTTTCCTGGTTAACTTCCGTCAAGTCACCCTGCTTCACCTTATTGGAAACGAGATCGTTGGCCAGCTCCACGAGTGCATTGGTTTCCAGACCCGCAAGCCACATTACACCCGAAAGACCACCGTACAAGACGAGGGAACTAACTTGGTCACAATGGAAACTTGGTATGCCCCTAACGGAAAATTCATTGGCTTTGCGAATGAAAATCGATATGTGCACGAAGGCCTATTGTACATAGTCAACCAGATCAAGAAGGGAAGTGCCGGGAAATGGGAATCAGTGACTTGTGTCAGAGTCTATCAGAAGATTGATAAGGCTGCGACTGAAGAATCGGCTAAAACTGATTTCAATGGAACGTGGCGCCCAGTTGCAAATGATCGGTTTGAGGAGTACTGCGCCACGCATAAAATCAATGGACTCGCAAAACGGATGATGGGAAGTGCACACGTGTCACTCAGTGTGCTCACTTTTCTGAGAGAGTTCCACAACATCACCTTTATGCCACGTACTCCATTTGAACTGAAACACATCGCTCGATTGGATGAGGAGTACAATGGCTTCACCACTTCTTTCAAGGGAAATCAATTGGTCACAGTTGGAGAAGAAATGGAGATCATTCTTGTCGTTCAGAACGGAAAGTTATTCATCATCACCATCAAGGATAACGTCAGCTTCATGATGGTTTATGAGAAGATTTGAGTTTCTTTTTGTTATTGATTTTTGGTTATTGGTTTTGAAAACTCTGTATTTGTTGAAAATTCCTCAATTACTTGTACCAATATTCTTGTACCAATGAATCTCTTCCTTTAAACTCCGTTTTCGTTCCAAAAAAATAGTTCACTGGGAAAACACTTGGAGTGTTTGAAGATTCTCGAGTAATCTCTGTCTGAAATCTTTGATGAACGCTTACAACTGGTGGTTTACTAATAACTGATTAGGGGTTTTTAATGTGGTATAAACTGATTCATCACGGCATAAACTATATATGGTTTTGTTGGTGTTGCTGTACTGCCGAGCATAGCAAAGATTCTACGTAGCGCATTTTGAAAAAGATTTCCTCCCTATTACATACGTGCCCTACTACAAAAATTATTCAAACTCGAATGGTCAAAGTGTAAACTCGTGGAACATTATTTCGGAGCGACTAAATTCAGTATAAATTTGTATTGATTGTTTCTCCAAAATCGATATGAGCGAGAGATTAAAATGTGAGTTTTTTCTTTAGCTCTCTCCTAATTTTTTTTTCAGATGTTAAAAATGGCATCTGTCGTATTGAAAACTTCTCTGAATGTCTAGCAAATCGAAGGTTTCCAACGGAGAGTCATTGGATGATTGGCAATGCAGAGTGGTAATTGGTGGACTCCAAAATCCTAAAGAATTGTTTTTTTTTCAGGTGGTCTCGTCTCAAAATAAATAGAGATCGCACGGAAATTTTCCTGGATACATGGTGTAGTAGCAGATTTGAACGTAGCATTCGAACGTACTCCAGATTGCTGAACAATTTGAATGAGGATGAAAAAAGTTTCGAGAAAACCACAAGTGAAATCATAAATTCCTTGGATCACTCCGTTGGGTTTTCTATACCAATTTTGGAAATATTGGATCTGAAAAATGGATGGCTGGATAATGGAACCTTATTTTTTGAGTACGGTATTCAAGTGGATGCAGTCATGAGATTCAATTTTTGGGAGTTCAATTTTTATGATAAACTGTTCAACGGAGGTGCTGAAATGATCCAATTTAGTAGGAAATATAGTGGATGTCTTTATGCTCATTGCCAGGTCAGCGATTTAATTGAGTTTCGTCAGTTTCAAAAACTTTTCAGCTGCTGAAACACCAATCTCCAGCACTTGAAAACACCGTGACTGTCAGGGGAGGTCACGACGAATTATGTTTCTTTCCACTTGTTCTTCAAATTGCTCATGGTGTACAATTCAAATTGGAATGTAAGGAACTTAATGAGTTTTACTTTTCTTATCCATAAATGTTTTTAGTAACTTACCTTTATGGGGTAATTTCAATGGCGAGTAAGCAGGGAATGAGAAATGTGATTCACTACTGTGATGTGTTACTGACTCAAACGCAAGAACATACCGGTTTCAAAGCAAATGACAGATATTGGATTCATTTTGCCATTGAATACAATTTAAAGCGTTGGATGGTCCAATTGTTGAAGACAATGAAGTCGGTGAAGGATTGTATTGAGAAAGAAGATATAGAGAAGATGTCAAATGAATCGATGAAAACGTTCATTGCAAAGTTTCTTTATGAAAAGTTTTGAACTCGAAATCTCACGGAATAAAATGTTATTTTCGCATAAAATCGGCTTTCGACTGTTTTCGGATCTGTATAGAAGCTAGAATAACAGCTCCGCGGCATTTCGAAACTAGACGTTTCGAAACTGTGACGTTTTGCAACCATGAAATTTCGAAACCTGACATAGCGGATCAGTGACGTTTTAAAGCTTGACGTTTCGCAACTAGTAAAAGTTTAATTTTGAGATGAAAAATAGATTTTTGAGTTTGTATTTTTTATTGTGGGACACTTTGGTTTTGGAATTTAGAAAAAAAGGCCGCGGCCCAGCCGGCCGTGGGTTTTGACAGCCTTGCCACCCCCCACCATCATCCCTAGTTGATTATTGCACCCCTACCCCTCCCCGTCTCTCATACACATTTTATTCATAACATTTTCCATAACCCAAAATAAAGTTTTTTGAGTATATTTTCTGAAGTGTATGACATCTGGATATCTGGACATACAGACAGACAGAGAAACTGTCAGAAGAACAGACAGATGATATTGACCCCGAAGATGCGGACATACATCGTTGCGGTCAGACAAGACGGCGCCCGAACATACGGAAACAAACGAACATCGGGCGTACAGACATCCGGATACGAGTGTGTGAAGTTTGAATCTTTGCTTCTCGAAAATCTTCACACCTATCCAAATTTTTGTTTCAGTGAACTACTTTTTTGTGGAACCACGAGAGACAATTTGAGAAAAAAAAGAGATTTATTGATACACGTAATGACAGAAGGAAATATCAACAAATACAGAAATTCTTAAGACAAAAAAATCAACAGAAAGAAAATCAAATCTTCTCGTAAACAATCATGAAACTGGAGTTATCCTTGGTAGTGGTGATGAATAATTTTCCGTTTTGAACGACCCGAATGATCTCCATTCCTTTTCCAATTGTGACCAGTTGATTTCCGTTGAAAGAAGTTGTAAAGCCGTTGCAATCCTCATCCAGTCGAGCGATGTGTTTCTGTTCCCATGTAGTACGTGGCATGAAGGCAATGTTGTGGAACTCTCTCAGAAAAGTGAGTACACTGAGGGACAAGTGTGCACCTCCCATCATTCGTTTGGCGAGTCCATTTATTTTGTGCGTGGCGCAGAACTTCTCGAACCGGTCAGCAGCGATTGGGCGCCATGTGCCATTGAAATCAGTCTTGGCGGATTCTTCAGTGGCAGCTTTATCAATCTTCTTATAGACTCTGACACAGGTAACGGATTCCCATTTCTTGGCCTTTCCCTTTTTGGTTTGGTTGACAATGTACAATAAGCCTTCGTGCACATATCGATTTTCATTCGCAAAACCAATAAACTTTCCATCAGGGGCATACCATGTTTCCATTGTCACCAAGTTGGTTCCCTCGTCTTGTACGGTGGTCTTTCGCGTGTAGTGTGGCTTTCTGGTCTGGAAACCGATGCATTCATGGAGTTGGTCTACAACCTCATTCCCGATAAGATGTAGTTGAGTGACTTGTCGGAAGTTCACGAGGAAAGATTGATTACAGGCCAGGAAGGTGACATCATGGAATTTGCCGAAGTTATTTTCCGCGAGATAGGCCTCTGTGTTGGTGGAGGTCACGAGAGTCCAGTCCCCGACGATGTCTTTTTTGATCGGAGCTGCCTGGAATAACACAATAATCTAGATTGGTTGGGTTAGGATGAAATAACTTACGTTTAATTTTGCGATCTTGTCCTGCTCTGTCTTCTGCAGGTTTTCGAGGCATGCTTGTCCGGAGATCATTATTGACGATTTTTAAGTGAGGATTCTGAAAAAAAAGCAAATTACGAGTGAAGGGAAAGTTAGGCGAATAATTGAAAAAGGAAAGATGGTAGAAGGACAACACTAATATGGATAAAGGTCCATGTTAGCCTAGCCCTGGTCGACAGAACAAAAAAAGGAGAGGGGTTCAGAAAACGGCAGAAGAAGAGACGACCACTCTTTAGACGAGAATGAAGAATGAATGAGTGAGTGAGGGGTAGGGTCCATCCCCTCCCTCCATCTACACATGATCAATAGAGAGTTAATAAAGGGGCGGAGCCTCTCCTACAGTGACCCCACCTGCACTGTTGCAACAGGAGGTGAAGGTCCGTTGACATGTCCTGACGTCACTCAGTGTTCTCACCATATTAAAAATGATTGGTCTGTTTTGAACAGGAAGATAGGATCTAGGGTGTAAGAATTATAACAGACATAGATATCGGAGTTCAAAGATTAGAGATATTCGGATATCCGAACGTAAGAAAACTTCTTGCCGGGAATTCAAATACTGCGTTCTCACAATATGATGGGTCTCTTCTCTCTTTTAAACGGGAGGATAGCGATGAAATTGTTAGTGGCGAAGTTTTTGATGAGAAGTTTTGAACTCGAAAATTCCCTTGAATGAGTAATTTTTTGAGTGTCTGTTTGTCTCTCTAGCTTATTTTTATATTCCCTTCACCCTTGATCTTATCTTCCCGTTTAAAACAGACCACCCGTCTTTATTATAATCAGAACGCTGAGTGACGTCAGGACATGTCAACGAACCTTTACCTCTAGTTGCAACAGCGCAGGTGGGGTCACTGTAGGAGAGACCCCGCCCCTTTATTAACTCTTTGGAGGTCACCCATATTGATCATACCCAGATGAGGGGCAAGGACCATACTACTCACTCATTCACTCTTCATTCTCGTCTTGAGAGTGGTCGACTCTTCTTTCCTCGTTTTCTCAACACCCTTCCCTGTCCTTCTTGTTCTGTGGCCGAGGGCTGTACTAATATGGACCTCTATCTATATATAGTGTGGTCCTTCCTACATCTTACCTTTTTTTAACTTATGCTCTTTACTCTTATTTTACTCTTAATATGATCCTTTTTTCAGAATCCTCACTCTAAAATCGTTAATCATGATCTCCGGAAAAGCATACCTCGAGAACCTGCAGAAGACCGAGCAGGAAAAAATTGCGAAATTAAATGTAAGTGACTACATTCTTGCCTACCTTAACCTAACATATTCCATTATTCCAGGCAGCACCAATCAAAAAAGACATCGTCGGTGACTGGACCCTCGTGACCTCCACCAACACTGAGGCCTATCTCGCCGAAAAAAACCTGGGCAGATTCCACGATGCCACCTTCCTGGCTTGTAATCAATCTTTTCTGGTTAACTTCCGTCAAGTTACCCAACTCCACCTTATTGGAAACGAGATTGTCGGTCAACTCCACGAGCGCATCGGTTTCCAGACCCGTAAACCACACTATAACCGAAAGACCACCTTACAGGACGAGGGAACTAACTTGGTCACAATGGAAACATGGTATGCCCCTGACGGAAAGTTTATCGGTTTTGCTAATGAAAATCGGTATGTCAATGAGAGTCTTTTGTACATAGTCAACGAGACCAAGAAGGGAAAGGACGATGAATGGGAATCCGTGACCTGTGTCAGAGTTTATAAGAAGATTGATAAGGCTGCCACTGAAGAATCCGCCAAGACTGATTTCAATGGAACATGGCGCCCAGTTGCAAACGACCGGTTTGAGAAGTACTGCGCCATGCATAAAATCAATGGCCTCGCGAAAAGGATGATGGGAGGTGCACATTTGTCCCTCAGTGTGCTCACTTTCCTGAGAGAGTTCCACAGCATCGCCTCCATGCCACGTTCTACATTTGAACAGAAATACATCGCTCGATTGGATGAGGACTACAATGGCTTCACCACTTCTTTCAATGGAAATCAATTGGTCACAGTTGGAGAAGGAATGGAGATCATTCGGGTTGTTCAGAATGGAAAGTTATTCATTACCACTACCAAGGATAACTCCAGCTTCATGATGATCTATGAGAAAATTTGATTTTCTTTCTGTCATTTCGTTTTGTTTTGAGAAGTTCTGTATTTGTTGATATTTCCTTCTGTCATTACGTGTACCAATAAATTTTTTTTTCAAATAGTCTCATGTGGTGTCACAAAAAAGTAGTTCACTAAAAAAATTAGAAAATTTGAAGATTCCGAGCTGCAGTATCCACACTTTTTCTCGAAGTCTGATCGTATCCGGGTGTCGTCTTGTCTGTCTGCAACGATATATGTCCGCATTTTCGGGGTCTATATCATATGTCTGTTCTTCTGACAGTTTCTCCGTATGTCTGTATGTCCAGATATCCAAATGTCACACATTTCAAAAAATAAACTCAAAAATCTTTATATTGGGTTATGAAAAACTTTATGAATTAAATCATAATTCTCTTTCCCATATCACATAACCATCTCAACTCTATTCTTGGAAAAGTACCTGCTGCAAGGTGTTCAGCAAAGTTTTCAAGAAAAATCAATAAATATTTTGAAATGATGTTTGAATTGATGTTCCACGAGAAATTTCCGAACCAGCACAGAAATATTACACGTCAATAAATTCATTTATTCAATAAAATTCCGAGTTCAAAACTTTTCATAGAGAAACTTTGCAACGAACATCTTCATCGATTCATTCGACATCTTCTCAACATCCTCCTCACTCACAAATTCCTTCAATGACGTCATCGATTTCACTATGGAAGCAAGGAAGTGTCTCAAATTGTACTTGTTAGCAAAGAAAATTGACTTGTTCTTAAGTCCTTCCAACTTTTCCCATGTTAATATTTGAGTAAAATACCGATCAAAGTATGAGATGACGGTGTATATTTTCAGATTGAGAGCATCATCCAATATTACGGGTCTCTTCAATTTTTTTTTGTGCATTTTTAGGATGAAAAGCTCTAAAATCACCATTTCATTATGAAGATAAAGTCGAACGCCATGACAAATCTGTAGCAGATCTTTGAAAGTCCTACGAAGTTGCTCATCAGTCCCTCTGAGTTTAAGAAAAGCTTCAAAATGTGTTGAATGATTGGATAGAAGCTGAATTAGAAACGGAGATGCACAGAAAGAATAGTTTTGAGAAACTCACCAATTTATGTGCAAACAAAGGTCCTGCGGTGTTCGGATCATCAACTCTGTCAAATTGTACCTGTTCAGCACCTGCATTGAACAGTCTATCATTGAAATTGAATGTCCAAATGCTATCCTCAAGGATTGCCTCCACTTGAATACCGTACTCAAATGATAAGGTTCCATCATCTAACCATCCATTTTTCAAATCCAATATCTCAAGAAATGGGGTATAGAACCCAATAAAAATAAAATCAAATTTCAATACATCTTTTCCGGTTATCTCAAAATCTCCTCTTTCTTCACTAGAGTTGTTAAGAAGTTTGAAGTGAATTTGAACCCTATGTTCCACTTCCGGATCATTGTTATCACACCATATAACCGGATAGATTTTTGAGCCTTCCTCACTAATTTTTACGGCAGAATACCTAAAATACCTACACTCATTTCTCAATTTTTGCAATTGTCCACTTACCATTTCATACCACACAAACGACCTAACTCTATTTCTGGAAAGGTACCTGCTGCAAGGTGTTCAGCAAAGTTTTCAACACGACAGATGCCATTTTTTGCATCTGAAGAACTGAATGTGGTCAGGAAAGTTGTAAAACTCACATTTGAATCTCTTGCTCATATCGATATTTGAAGAGAAAAATCGATAAATTTTGAATTGATCCACGAAAAAAAATTAAACCAGTTCACGTCAATAAACTTATTTATTCAAAGAAAATTTCGTGTCCGAAACTTCTAATGAAGAAACTTTGCAATGAACATCTTCATCGATTTCTTTGACATATTTTCAATATTTTATTCATCAATACAGTCCTTTGCTGATTTCATTGCCTTACCAACTGAATAATCCAACGCTTGCATTTGTAACGATTGGCATAGATCATTCAGGATTGTTTATGTTCATATTCAGATTTGCTTTTACCTAACAATTGTTCAGTTTGAGCATATTTTCAGTTTTTGAAACATGACTCCCAAATACTTTTGAAAAAAAACTGATGGTCAAGGGGAACTGGAACGAAAACTTGGTGTAGTGATAAGCGACCGGGAAGAAAAATCAAAAAATCAGTATCATCTTTACTATTGGTTTTATATGTCAACATCAAACAAATGAATTGATAAGAATAATCGGTTTCGGATGACTCCAAACTGAAAATGATAAGACCGCAAGGGAAGTAATAACGGGAAACTTATTAGTATGGCTTTAATATACGGTTGTATCACACATTTTTTTTCAAAAACACCGAAGGATGCATTTTGAGTTCTGATGGTTTAAGATTTCTTGCTTGATGTTGGCGAAAATCCAGAATCGCTTCAACAACTTTCTGAAAAGAAGTTTTCTTTAGTTTCTGCTTATACAAAGTTTTCAAAAATTGATTTTATTTACTTGAAAATTTGTTCCAATACAACCACAAAGACACAAGAAGTAAGATTGAAAGAATTCCAATCGGCGCAGAGCCTTGTCCTATTTCCTTCACTGTGCAGCTCAATAAAATCCCTTGTTGGTATGGAATTGACTGATTCATCGTGTTGAATAGAATTTCTAGGATAGCACCCTCAAAAACGTCGACTTGGCCAGAAGTTGGAGGCCATTGGAGGCTATATCTGAATTTACATGAAAGCTTATTGGCGACTTGAACTTGGTAGGGACCTGCGGTGCAATAGAGAAACAGAATAGCCACCACGTCTTCGCTGATTCATCTAATTTCTTCAAGTGTGAAACAAATTTCAAAAATCAGATGAATGGATATCGTTCCCAAAAGCAGTGTCATTCGGAAAAAAGTTATCATTTCCAAATGTAACCTCTAAACGATTTAGATTTTTTTTGGCCGATATTCAATAAAATTCTCGCCTTTTCTCCAGGGACATTTGTGAACTAAAGTTCCCCATTTTTATTTCTTATCCTGGAGTACCATTAGGGTTTTGCAAAAACGCAATATTGATCACCGAAAAAAAATTCTTCAAGGACAGTTATAGAGGAATAACTGTGTTTCATCAACAAAAAATTGAAAAAAAATGATCTAAATTGAAGCACATGATTATGGCTCGCAAGTGACATAGTAACCCAAGTTTTGTAAAATTGTTTCAGAAAATATCCATAGATATTTTATTACCTCAAAAAATAATATTCTGACGATTGTGAGCATCCACAGAAACCCAGTTCAGCGAGAACAAAAAAAAAGATTCATTTCGAAACGTGATGGTTTTCTAGAGCCATTAGAAAGTTTACATACGGAATACGGTAACAAATTTCCGTTTTGTACCTCTGCCATAATTCTTATCATTTATTGAGTCATTGAAAACGAAACTAATCGGTTTCTGGCATTGGTTGATTTGTTTGCAGATGACTGATACTTTTCGAAATTTTGATTTTTCGATCATAGTGTATTTTTAGGCAATATGTTTCGAGTTTTTTTTTTTGGAAATATTGCTTAAGTAAATTTCTGACGGAAATCTGATTATTACTCTAAAACAACTTTCCGGTTTTTATATCTCACAACGAAAAACGTACGAACACTTCAAAAAGTAAAAATAAAGGAATCAAAAAATCAGTTTTCCAGATCTGCTTTCAAAGAAACCGAAAAAAAAATTTATAACAACTTCAAAACGTGTTACAGGAATCAAAAAACAGTTTCCTGTATTAGTCATACGTAAACATTAGGAAGAAACTGATAACGAATAGTGGTTTCTAATGATTCCAAACTACACACGATAACACTCCTTTACTCTAAACCGGAAAACCTACAGGGTGCTCAAAAATGGGTAAATTTCGAAACAGGCTGACCCAAAACGGAATGACCAAATGATTTTTTACCATCGTTCTCTAAATTTGTTTTCTTTCAACATAGACCTCCACGAGTTTCGAGTGAAAAATGAGAAAATAAAGCATAACTCAAGTTGTTTTTTCATGTGAAAATCCCATTTAAATCATACTGATGTGAACGACGTTAGACCGTTAGAGTCACCAGCTTCAAAATGGTAACCACGCAAAAAAGCTGTTTTAGAATTCAAAAACTCGAAAAAAAGGCTAAAAATAGACTGTGATGGAAAAATCTAAATTTCGAAAAGTATCAGTCATCTGCAAACAAATTAACCGTTGCCATAAACCGAATTTGTTTCAATTTTAATGACTCAATAAAACGCAAGGTGATAAGAATTATGACAGAGAAAGAAAACGGAAATTTGTTACCGTTTTCCGTATATAAATTCTCTTCAGGCTCTGGAAGACACCCACGTTTCAAAATGAATCGTTTTGCTCTCTTCCTTTTTCTCGCTGTATTAGTTTTTGTGGATGCTCAGAATATCACAGGTAATATAGTCTTCAACCAGTCGGTGGCGCCGCCTACGGCGGCTCACCTCCTTTTTGTTCGTCGCTGCGCTCCTCAGTGGGGGGTTAATTTGCCATGCTGAAACTCATTTTTGATCACTGGGCAGTGATGCATCCTAAGCCTCCTTCTGAAGTTTGAAAATTTGAGCTCCCGCCAAAATTTCGAAAATTTGAATTCCCGCCAAAAATTTTGAAAATTTGAACTCCGGCCAAAATTTTGAAAATTTGAATTCCCGCCAAAAGTTTTGGAAATTTGAATTCCCGCCAAAATTTTTTGAAATTTGAATTCCCGCCAAAATAATCAAATGTTCTGACGTTTCTGGAAGTTTCTAGAAGTTTCTGGAAGTTCTGGAAAATTCTAGAAGTTTCTGGAAGCTCTGGGAGATTCTAGTAGTTTCTGGAAGTTCTGGGAGATTCTAGAAGTTTCTGGAAGTTCTGGAAGCTTCTAGAAGTTTTTGGAAGCTCTGGAAGTTTCTAGAAGTTTCTGGAAGCTCTGAAAGTTCCTAGAAGTTTCTGGAAGTTTCTAGAAGCTTCTGAAAATTTCTAGAAGTTTCTGGAAAGAGAGAGAATGTTCTGGAAGGTTATCCATCTAGAGCTTGCCAGTTGAGTTTTCGGAGTACCGTAACTACCGTAATCCTACAGTAATCTCCACCATTTTTTGTTGGTGTACTATTGGGGTCCCTTAGATGGTACATGCAAAAAATGGAACAATTCTGAGCACTTCGGACCCGTTTTCTAGCTATTGTTGAGTTATCTGGTTACTGTAGCTACCGTAATCCTACAGTAACCCAAGCTCCAAACTTTATAGAATTGAAGCGCTCGGTGACCCATGACTACATGCCAAGTATTAGAGAAAACGGTCGAGGGGCACAAAATTTATTCACTGATAAGCGCTGTACAGACACACACACAGAGCTATTCCTTTAGTATATAGAAGAGATTTTCATACAACTCCAACTTTTTCAGCATGTAACGGAACCATTGAAATCAACTATAGCAATGAGACTTACTGGTACCCGTACAAGTTTTCAACTGATCAGTATAATCCCAAGATACCCAAATTCCCAATGGATTTCAATTGCGAATATCAGGTAACTCATTTTAAAAACGAAAAACAACAAAACATCATTTTCAGATAAATGTTCCGGCCGATTATTTTGCTCAAATTTCACTGACAGTGGTGACGGCTAGGGATAAAGGACAAGCACCGGTGCAGATTAGTGATAATGTTTCTGGAACCGAGGGGTAAGTAGGTAGCTCAAGGATAGAAAGAAAATTTACTAGATTCAGCTTGTTTTCGGTCACCGAGATGTTTGTCTTTTTTATTTCACCCGGAGGCAGTATAAAATTAGCCACCGGAACTGAGAATCTTCAATTTGGATTTTTTGTTAATTGGAAGCCGTGTGAGTTATTTTCTATATTAGTTCGCTGTTGTTAAAGTTTCTTTCAAAAAAAAACGTAGTTGTCAAACTTTTTTAAAACTAAAGTTAGGGATTAGTTTTTGAAGAGTACTCCTCAAGCGAAGGTTCATTTCCTGAAGCGGTTTTGATTCACGTAAAAGAATTAATGTTGAATCTCACAATGTGAATTGTCAGGCGAAGGCATATAATATAGAATTTCAAGCAAAGCATATTGCGGGACCTAGAAAAAAAATTATTTAAAAGAAAGTTTAAAACAGGAAAAAAAATTGTATCAACTTTTGAAACGCTTTGGACATTTTCACATTGAAATTCGATTTTCAGACATCACCGACACACCAATCCGACGATCTTTGTCCCCATCGGATAGACAGCCAGTAGTTATAGAAACACCTGGAAACTCATCTGCCTTCGTAGCGTCGGATGATAAAATAATTGCCTATATATACCCGATACAAAAAGAAACAAACGTTCCTCTCTCCAGATATGAACGAGTGTACCGAGGAACTTTCATTTTTGATGGTCCCACCACGAACTCCCCTTGTATTGGAACCGCCTGGCCTTTTCTACGAAATGGGACTATGATTAAGTCAAGTGGAAAATACTTAACAATTCAGTTTTTTCATTTGGAGACCTCAAACCCGAATATATCTCCATTCATCTCAATTCAAATTGTCACTCAGGACTACGAGAGCAACAAAGATATCACTCGCTTTCAAACTTTCAGCTGTGATGCATATAAGGAATATAAAACAATTCAATTAGACGCTTCAAATGGACCAGTTGCCTTTCAGACTTACACACCTAGATACGGAAGCGGCAAACATGCAGATACTATAATTAATTTGAATACAAGTGATACATTGGAAGTGTACGTAGGAGGTATTTGCGAATCAAATCTCATTGCTAGTTATTCGTAAGTGCTACATTAAGTCCAAAGTATACACTCTGTATTTTTCAGACAAGACTACGACCCAACAACTCTACCACAAAACTTCTGGGGAACTTTCAAAACATACGTGCTAAGAGAAGGGATGGCGAGTCTGAACTTCAGTTGTTGGTCTAATGCATATTTTGACTCAATAACTGGTCCTAGAAAAGGTTTCATCACCTCAAACAATTACGGCTTCAAGACCAATGATCAAGCTATGGAAGCGGTCTTGAGCAATCGTAATAATGGTAAAATGGACAACATCACCCGCAAGTTCAGTTTTCAAGTAAGAGATATGGACTTGGTTGATACTGCCTATCTGCAAGTTCATGGATATGGTTGGGAGTGGGATGATTCTAGAGGAATGATGGTGCTCAACAGGATATATGCGAACACGTCAGTTTTTCTAAGCCATTCATTTTGCCTCAATTGCAATCTTGTTCGTTCACAAATTTTGAGTACACACGATCAGAATCGGTCGAATCCTAACTCTGGTTTTGTGACCTAGTGA
>GL380792.1:0-20302 GCA_000143925.2 Caenorhabditis brenneri | reverse complement strand
CTTCCTCTTTCTCATTACTCTCTTCCTCTCTCTCTCTCTCTCTATCTATCTCTCTCTCTCATTTCTCTCATTCTCTCTTCCCTTCCCTCTATCTACCCTCGATTTTCAGACCCCAAGAACTCCACTACTTCGAGACATACCGAGTGAGCCAATCCACGTGGCCCAAAGACTCCCGACGTACTCCTCCCCTTCAGTCTCATCTTCTGGAGCGCATTCTCCGCGGCGTCCGCTCTCTCCTGAGCATCCTCCACGACGTGTTGAAGTTGACGGTACTTGGCCAAGTTTCCAGAGGCCAACGCTTCGGCATCCTCGATTTGCCGCTTGTAAACTTTAATCTTCTGCTGGAGTTTCTCAATCAAGTCATACATTCTTTCGGTGGATTTCTTATCCTCATCAACTTGGAACTGCAATTCTCTGCACTTTCTATCCTTGTTTCTCAACACCTTCTGCGTCTCTCCATGCCGTCTACTCTCTCCTTCCAACTCGGTTTCCAGCTCGTGAATTCTCATATCCAACTTGGCCAACTGCCGTTTTCCTCCCTTGATTCCAGCGGCTTCAGCCTCATCCAATCTCATCTGAAGATCCTTCACCTGAGACTCCAGAGCTCTCTTCGACTTGTCCAAGTTGCTAGCGTGCTCTTGCTCCGAACGAAGCTCATCAGCGAGTTTCGAGGCATCCATAATAGCCTTCTTCGCCTTATCATCACTAGTCTTGGCGTCACTAAGAGCCTCCTCAACCTCAGATTGCAAATGTTGAAGGTCTCCCTCGACCTTTCTCTTGGTGGCCAAAAGAAGCGAGTTGCTATTGGCAAGCTCGTTAACCGAGTCCTTAACCTCAGCGAGTTCAAGCTCTGCTTGTCGACGAGCTCTCTCCGATTGCTCATAGATAACTGCCAGGTCTTCCTTTTCTTGTTGTAGAACTTGGGAGCGGCGCTCGGAGTGGCTCACGTGGTCACGGGCTTCGTTGAGGGATCTTTGCTCCTCCTCGACTTGAAGTTGGAGCTCTCTGATGGTGTCTTGGAGCTTCTTGATGGATTTTTGGCCGTCAACGTTGAGTTTGTTGCTGTGGTCCAAAGCGATTTCGAGCTCGTTAACATCCCCCTCCAACTTCTTCTTGGTCTTCAACAACTCTGCTCTTCCGCGGCTCTCCGTCTCCAGTGACACTTGCATGCTCTCGATGGTTCTGCTATGATTCTTGCGGGTATTCTCAAACTCCTCCTCCTTCTCCTGGAGTCTCTTCTCAATCTCACTTCTGATCTGTGACACTTCAATCTGGGCACGCATCACCTTGGCCTCCTCGGCTTCCAGGGCACATTCGGCCTCATCAAGGGCTTGTTGAAGCTCCTCCTTCTCGATTTCAAGTCTTCTACGCATCTTCTGGAGGTCATGTACGGACTTTCCACCCTCTCCGAGTTGATCAGCAATGTCTTTGAGCTCTTGAGCCAATGCCTTGTTCTCCCGCTTGACGGCTTCGGTTTGCTCACCGGACTCCTCAAGTTGATTGCGGAGACGGAAGGTTTCGGTGGCCGCGGCACGGGTTTCACGTTGGGATTGCTCAACTTCGGCGACAAGGGCCTCACACTTGCGACGCCACTCCTCCAAAACCTTGTCAAATCCTTTTTGTTTTTTCTCCAACGAGCTGGCAATAGAGTTGGCTCTATCAGCATCCACCTGAGCGTCTTCCAAGTCATGAGCCAGACGTTGTTTAGCCTTCTCCAAAGTTCCGATCTTCTGATTGGCATTCTCAATCTGCTCTTGCATTTCTTGAACCTTATGGGTCAGTTTACGGCGGGTCTCCTCCAATTCCTCTTGTCTCGACACGCCCTCTCCCTCGAACTTGGCTCTCCATTGTTGGATCTCTGAGTTGGCCTTGCTCAATTGCCTCTGGACATCTGTCTTGGCATCCTGCTCCTCTTCAAGGGATTCACGGAGCTGCTCGCATTCAAGTTGATAGTTGGACACCTGGGAGTGAAGGGATTGTCTTTCACGGGTCTCCTGGTCAAGGGTTCTCTTCAACTCCTCCATTTGATTGTGTTGTTGTTGTTTGATACGGTTGAGAGCCGACAATTGAGACTCAGCATCTTCCAATTGTCTATTCAAATCCTGGTTCTCGGAGTGTGTCTTATTCTTGCTCATTGTCAATTCCTGGATCAATCTCGCTTGCTCATCGCTCTTCAAGGTGATATCCGTGAGTTGAGCCTCGAGCTGCTTAGCCATACGCTCACAGTTCTGGCGCTGCTTAGCCTCGACATCAGCGGATTGCTGGAGCTCATCGACCTCTCTTTGCTTGTCATTCTTCTCACGCTCAAGTTTTCCACGCATTTTCTGGACGGTGTCGAGTTGATCAGAGAGCTCGGCGACGGCGTCATTGTGCTTTTTGCGGAGGGCAGCCATGCTGGTCTCCGCGTTAATGGCGGCATCCTCGAGGTCTTGACGGAGTTTTGCGAGCTCGGCTTCTCTGGAAATTTCAGATTTCATTTTATAGTTTGTAGTCCCCTGAGCCCCTAGGAGCATAGCTGAGCTCCCCTGGTTTTTTATCATATCACAAAAATTTATAAATAGATCAAATCTTCTAGTTAACACTGGGCAAATACAAAACTTGGTGTCTTACTTTTTTTTCGAAAAAAAAAGAAAAAGTTTCAAAAAAGTATCTTGTGACACCACTTAACCACTTATCAGTGAACATTTCGACTGTTTGTTTGCTTGGTAGTTTTATCTGTTTTATCAAAGTTAGATATGGGATTTTGGCAAATAGAAATTTGGAGCAAAAAAAATTGGGATTTGGAATTTCGCAACCGAAAAAAAGGTACTACATGTTCAAAAGAGTATATCTTGGTTGGGAGTGGAAATTTTAAAAAATGGTCAATTAAAGAAATGTTCAGCAAAACAAATTTGAACATTTCATCAGTTGAAAATTTTTTGATAGCTCTAAAGACAATTGAGATAAATCTTCTAGAAGTTGGAGCACCATTCCTTTGGTGGCTAGAGGCAGAGAAACCAGACACACTGCGTCTCTGCCCTTTTCCGCCAGTGCCAGACTGTTTTGGGATGTCTACCTACTTCAAAGCGCTATATCTCGGTTGCCTTGAGAGCTACTGAAAAGTGGTCAACTAAAGAAATGCTTAGCAAGAAATTTTGGACATTTCATCCGTTGAAATTTTTTTGATAACTTTCAAGACAACTGAGATAAATTGTCTAAAAGTTGGAGTACTATTCCTAGAGTAGCTAGAAGCAGAGAAACCAGACACACTACGTCTCTGCCCTCTATCTCCTTGGTTACACGGTTTCCTCCAAGATCACAAAATCCTCACCTCTTCTTATTCAACTCAATTTGTGCCTGAGTGGCTCCTCCAGCCTCATCCAACCGATCTCCCAACTCCTCCAACTCCAACTGCATCTCATTTCTAGCTTTCTCCGCCTTGGATCTCGATTGTCTCTCCGAGTCAAGTTCCTCCTCCAATTCTTGAATTCTAGCCAACAACTCCTTGATTTGTCTTTGAAGCTTGGCCACCAGGGATTGCTCATCTTCAAGTCTCGATTGCAACGAGTTCAACTCGGCGTCCTTCTTCTTCAGGACCTGCTCCTGCTCATGCTTGTGACGGTTGAGCTCCTCAATGAGCTCCTGGGCAATCTTCAACTCTCCCTCGACCTTTCTCTTCTGCTTCTCACAGTCTTGACGTCCACGCTTCTCACGCTCCAAGGAATCCTCGAGCTCATCCAAGGAGGACTCAAGTTTGGCTTTGGTTTTGTTAAGATGGTTTACCTTGTCTTCCTCGGCTTGGATATCTTCCAGGAGCTTTCGGTTGACTTCTTCTTGATGCTTCTTCTCCTTGTTGAGCTTCGAGATGACGTCATCTTGAGATTGAATCTCATCCTGGAGACTTCTGATTTGATGATCCTTGGCTTGCTTCTCACTCTCCTGCTTCTTGATAGTGGTCTCCAAATCCGACACCGTCTTCTTCAATCCCTCATTATCCTGCTCGATCTTCTTCTTCTGCTTCACCAACGACGCGTTCTTCTCCTCCTCATCACACAACTGATCATTCAAATTGGCCATCTGCTTCTCAAGATCCGCCTTCTGCGACAGCAACTTTGCGGACCGTTCCTCTCCTTCGGCACTCGAATCTCTTTCTTGCTCCAGCTGAATGAGCAGCGCCTGCTTCTCGGCCTCGAGTCTCGCGTTCTCCGCCTCCATATCCTTTCTCTTTCTCTCCTCCTGCGATTTCTCCTCCTCGAGTACCTTGAACTTCTTCTCGAGAGCCTCAAACTCCTCGTTCTTCTTGTTACCCTTGATCAGTGGCTTGACACGTCCGAACAGTTTAAACCAGGCCCACGAGCGGAGGGTACACCAGGCACGAATGTTGCGTTGGAGCACAATGAGTCCAACCTTTTGGTCCAACTTTCGTTTGTACTCACATTGAGCCAAATAGTGACGGCAAGCACATTGGAACTTGGCCATGATCTTTCCAAGAGCCTCGTCACGGAGTTCTTCCAGATGAGCAAGAACTCCAGCCTTGAAGAACACCTTGGTAAGACCTGTCTGGAACTCCTCTGGCTTCAAGGATCCATCCTTGATCAAGGCAGCGGCGATCTTCTCTCCAGCATCCTTCGGATCCTTTCCAGACTTGGCAGCGTCGGCTGCCAACACCGCATATCTTTGTTTGAAGTCCAAAAACGGCATTCTGTTGGGGAATCCCTTTCTGCAGATACGAATTCCTTCCAACACTCCGTTGCATGTCAACTGATTGAGCACGAGGTTCGCATCGATCATTCCAGATCTCTTCAACTCGTTGGGAATGATACAACGAATGAAGTGAGGATGGGTCTGGTGAAGCATATGCATCAACTTGTTCAATGACTCTCTGTACATCATGGAGACAGTCATGAACGACGCCGACTTTCCCTTCTTCTTTCCGACAGCCTTCTTTCCTTCCTTAGCAGCGGCTGCCACGTCTTCCTGAGTCTGGTAGTCAGCCCAGAGATCTGCCATAAGTTGGTTTCCAGCGTTAGCCTTGAGCACTGTAACGGCGGTGTCGTTGAGGGGATCCTTGTTTTTCTCAAGCCATCCCTTAACGTTGTATCGGACGGTACCGGCGTAGTGAACGATGGCGAGATGGGCCTCTGCCTGCTTTCCCTTTGGTGGTTTGGGTTTTTGGAAGTTGGGGTGCTTGCCGAGATGTTGGTCGTTGAGTTTGGAGGCGAGGGTGAGGTCGGTGGCTTTTGGCACGATGCATTCCTCATCGAGCATTGACACGATTCCGAGTGGCTGGAAATTTTCTTTGGGTTATATGATGTGGTGGTAACAACTGACGGATGTACTAACGTCTGTCACTATGTTAGCTTGTCCGTTGCACGCTAGTCTAGCTTCTCAGTTGACCAAAACCCCCTCACCTTCTCAATGAGCTCAATACAGGCCTGCAAGTCGAGTCCGAAATCAATGAACTCCCATTGAATTCCCTCTCGTTTGTATTCTTCCTGTTCCAACACGAACATGTGATGATTGAAGAATTGTTGCAGTTTCTCGTTGACAAAATTGATCCAAAGTTGTTCGAACGAGTTCAAGTCGAAGATCTCGAAACCGGCGATATCGAGCACACCGATGAAGAAGTCGCGTGACAAGTCCTGAGCGTCGAGGGTCTTGTTACATCTGGAATGTTTGGAAATTTGGTTTGGAGCTGGATTTTCTGGTATTGAGCTTAGTTGTCCCGACCGTGCCGGGACGGTCTTTGCTGGGACAGGTCCAGGTGGGACAGCTATGGTCCTGAATGCTGGTGCGCACCAACACGGCTTTCAAAATGGCTACCACGCCCGTCTGGACCCTATAACCCGGTCTTGGAACCTACGGCACCCCTACCGACGTTGATAAAGGGCCCAAAGTTTGGTAGGCCGCCCCCCAGACAGCCCTGTTCCCGACCCTCTGACCCCCCTTACCTTGTAATAAGCCACTTGAACATGCGAGCGAAGAGAGCCTTAGCCAAAGCTCCAACGGCCCAATTGACCTGATCCAGGTTCTGACCCTTGTTGACCCATTCGGTTCCGACCTTGACACGTGGCTTCAGGAGAGAACCAATGAACTTCTCGGCCTCCACGCAGTAGAGTTTGCAGGCCAGCTCTCCTTCTGAAAAACATAATGGGTGATAAATTGAGGACTGGAACTTGGACCAAGTATTTTCAAATTTTGTAAAATTTTTAAGCTTTGTCATTTTGGGTTTTAGTTCGTTCATTAAAAAATGATTCCAGAAAAATTTGATGACTTCAAAAATCCAGTTTTTGGAAAATCCGATTCAGCCTGTCAGATAATTCGGCTCGTTAGAGTTTTTGGACCATGGAAGGCTAATTTTAGATTTTTACGGATATAAAATATTTGAGCTTGTAGATCAAAAAATTTCCTATCGATTGGTATAAATATCATAAAGGTTCCGATCAGTATAAGCCCGCCAAAAATCCTAAAAGCTCAAATTTCCTAGTACTCTATGTTCAAAGCAGCATATCTCGGTTATTTTTAGAGTTCTCGAAAAATTTTTAACTGACAAAATGTTCTAATTGTTATGATAAAAATTTCTCTAGTTGACCACTTTTTGATAGGTCTGAAGACAATCGAGATATACCGTTCTAAAAAGCAGGTGGCTGAAGGACGAGGCAGAGCGGATCAGAGACGAAGAGTGTCTGGTTTCTCTGCCTCTTGCCTTACCTGACTTATACAGGATTAGATAAAAACCTTGGGCCCCCAAGTTTTACAATATCCCATTCCCACCCTTACCCTTTCCATCCTCCAACTCAGCCTGCTCCTCTCTTGGCCGCTGCTTGAACTTGAGCTCTCCCATATGCATAATTCCAGCAGTAATAGCAAAAAGCTCCGACTTCTCAGTAGCCGTGAACTTCATAATATCGAATGCCTCATCCGTAATAAGCATTTCCTCCTTATCATCAACACCATCAATTGTCACCTCAGCTTGTGACACAAAGGTGTACTCCTTGATGGGTCTGGTGAGGAACAGCTTCTCACGGAGTCCCTTAACGGCATCCGAATAGATTTGGTAGAAAATGTGGTAAGATCTCTCTCCCGGGGCTTGTTTGATGACACGAGACTTCTCCAAAAGATCTGGAAATTGTCATTGGAGCGCAGTTGCTTTTTGCAGGGAACCTACAATGCTCAATATCGGCTCCGGCCACTTTTCCAGCAGTGTTGAAATGGATTCGGATGAATTTTCCGAATCGAGATGAGTTGTTGTTACGAACGGTTTTGGCGTTACCTGGAATTCAATTTTTTTTTGTTTTTCCCTTTTTTTCAGTTTTCCAAACACAAAATTTGCCACCGAAATTTCGAGAGCCTCCACAAACAATGTTAGTGAGAGAGCACTCGAAAAATCGGTTGTCTTGTAAATACATAATGAAATTTTTGTGGTGGTGGTTGTGGTGATAAGAGATAAGGAGTTTGACACGTTGGGAGGCTAGTTACACGCGCGACGCTCAAGAATCGGAAGGAAAAAGGATGAAGAGCCTATGGTTAGAGTGAAGATGGTCATTGATCTTGCGGAGTGCGGGCTGACCAGTTGGTTTTTATAGAACGGCAGTTTTATCGGAGCTGAGGAACTGATTTAGAATTCAAATCGGAGGACAAAATGATATTTTTAAAACTGTTTCCAATATTAAAACTGAGCTTTCAAGATTTCGAATTTCCTTGGCCAACGAGTTTGCGTAACAGCCGTAACTCGCGAAATAGAGGCTCCATGTTCAGAGCAGCATATCTCAGTTGCTTTTAGAGCTATCAAAAAATTTTCAACTGATGAAATGCTGAAAATGTCATGCTGAACATTTCTTTAGTTGACCACTTTTTGAAATTCCTATCGGCAACCGAGGTATACCGGTTTTAACCAGCAGTAGGTAGACGTCCCAAAACAGTCTGCCACTGGCAGAAAAGGGCAGAGACGCAGTGTGTCTGGTTTCTCTGCCTCTAGCCGCTCCAGCTTGAATGGAACGGCCCTCTAACTTTTAGGAGATGTATCTAAGTTGTCTTTAGAGCTATCAAAAAGTTGATGATTGTTTTCTAGCTTTGGTTTGTGCATTTTTTTTCTTTTTTTTTTCTAAAAAGTTTTTAACTGACAAAATGCTTAAAATGTTATGATAAATACTGTTCTAGTTGACTACTTTTTGACAACTCCAAAGACAATTGAGATATGCTGCTTAGAACATTCCCGACTGCAGTACTTACGGCTACTGAGCGGGTGCGGGTATCTAAGGGGATTCAAGGATGATATTTCGTTATCACCTAATTTTGTTGCTACTCAGAAATGAGCAAAATCATAGTATCACTGTCAAATAAAGGGGGTGTGGAAACCAAACAAAGGCTAAGCCTAACCTTAAAGGCGCAACGTCAATCGCACCATGGGGAGCCAGTTCTCATGCCGCTTTGAAACTGTAAGCTTTATTACGGGTCAGGAACACAGTCATAAAATCTGCATGTCTCTATTTCCTCAAACTAGAAGAGCTCGAATTTCCCTATCGATTGGTATAAAAATCATATATGGTTGTAGCAAAATCTGAGCTGAAAATCTCGGAAAACAGGATTTTGGTAACGAAATATTCAGATTTTGAGGTTTTCAGGTTGCTGTTTTTTGCTTTGTTATGAAATTTTCATTGCAATCCAACTATCTCAAAACCCTTCCCAATCCCCCAATAATCTCCAAAAAATTACAACATTCACCGCTCCCCAACTCCAATCAAGTCTTTAGATAAACAATCAAGATTTCTGATCACCTTCTCTCTAGATTACACATAATTACTCACCAAAAGCTTCCAGCACCGGATTGGTCTGCACAATTTGATCCTCGAGCGAGACTTGTGCCTTGTCCTTTTTGCTCTTCTCCTTTTTCGATTGTTGCGATGCACCGACCATCGCAAAGTACGAGATGACCTTCTTCGTGTTCTCCGTCTTTCCGGCACCGGACTCTCCGGTGATCAGCATCGATTGATTTTCACGGTCTGGAAATTCGAAGGGGTTAGGGGTCCTGGAGGAGAGAGAGAGAGAGAGAAGAAGACGCAGACAGCTAGACAGTCTAGTATCTCTGCGCTCTCTATCTCTCGAAAGACTCACCATTAGTCATATTTCTGTAAGCCTCATCGGAGACGGCGAACAAATGCGGTGGCATCTCGTTTCTTCTCTTTCCCAAATACATTTGACACACCGATTCGGAATAAATCGGAAGACGTTTGTACGGGTTGATGACGACGCAGAAAAGTCCAGAGTAGGTCTGAAACATGATTTTTTCAGGGTCCATCAGGAATTTTTGGCTCCCAGATAGCTTAAGCCGGGGTTTTGAAGCTGAACTATGTTTCAAGCAGAATATCTCGGTTGGTTTTGGAAATTTCAAAAAGTGGTCAACTGAAAAAATGTTGACCGAACTTTGGCAAACATTTTACCAGTTGAAATTTTTTTGATAGCTCTGAAGACAACTGAGATACATCTCCTCAAATTTAGAGCGTCATTCCTTTGCGAGGCTAGAGGCAGAGAAATCAGACACACTGCGTCTCTGCCCTTCTCTTCCAGTGGCAGACTGTTTTGGGATGTCTATCCACTACTGCTAGTTTAAAGCGGTATATCTCGGTTGCCAATGGGAATTTCAGAAAGTGGTCAACTGAAGAAATGTTCAACAAAATATTTTGAACATTTTATTAGTTGAAACTTTTTTGATAGCTCCAAAGATAACTGAGGTATGCCGCTTTGAACATTTTTGGTTTCAAAATCTTTATCGACCGATCAGAGAGTTTCCCCGCTCGACCAATTCAAATTGCCGCCATCTCACAGTACCATCCCACCAACTCACATAAATCATCATCGAATAATAACGTTGACGAAGGTTATGAAGAACGGAGGCGTCGTTGAGGAAAGTCAAATTCGCCATATCCTCGGTCTTCTCGTATTTTGGTGGATTCATTTGTTGAGCATCGTCCTTCTTGATCGTCTTCTCGACACCTTTGGAGGTCACCACCACCACCGTGTCCCCTTTCGAGGACTTGATCTCGGCGGCGATGAAACCCTCCTCCGGATCGGCAACCCATACGTTTTTCTTCGAATCGAACTTCTTCGTCGTGGCCGCCAACAGCTGGAAATGGTAAGGAGGAGGTGGATGTTTTGTGTGCAAGTGGAAAAGTAAGGTCCAGCTAGTCCTGTGGCCTAGATTAGCCCTGTAGCCTAGATGAGCCCTAGAGCCCAGATGAGCCCTAGAGCCCAGGTGAGACCTAAAGCCTAGGCAAGCCCTAGAGCCTGAAAAAGCCTTTGGGCCTAGATAAGCCCTGGAGCCCGAATAATCCTCAGAGCCTGAACACGCCTTGTGGCCTAGGAAAGCCCTCTAGCCAAAAAAAGGCCTAATTTCTTAGTCTTGGGCCTATTTTCACAGCCTATACAGTCCTGGAGCCCAAATTAGCTCCTAACATATTGTGCTTTGATCGTCTCTCTCTCTATTTACTTTTTTACAAATTGATCCCCCCCCCCTTCTTCTCTTCACTGTATACAACACAATAAAATATATACAATAACTCAAAAAAAATCCGTTGACGATCAAAAAAATACTCGAGATCCCCCTTGCTTTGTTTACTCTAGTACACTAAGAGAGTAAAACGGAAGGCAAGAAGGAAAAAAGCTTGAGGAGAGTAGTAAAATGCAAACAATATGAAGGAGAAGGTACCTGTTCTGGCGACTGGCGAAGAAACTGCCAGCCGGGATCCGCTTCGTGTGTCATTTTTTGGATCTACTTCTTCTTTTTATAGAGTTCAACAAATATAAATTCTAATCGATTCTCTTCTCAGTTGTGTTGGGAGCACCGGCTGCGATGTCTGGAATACAGAAGGGAGGATTATTGGAAGAAATGGGAAACATATTGGAAGAAGGCAAAGGATAGTATATTGAAAAAAATTGCATCAGAAAAAATATTTTTCACAGGATTGTAGGAAGGATGAGCTATAAGGGTCAGATTAGGGTACAAAAAGTAGGGAGCCGATATCTAGAGATTCTGGAAAAGATAGTGAAACGGTAGTTAAAAATTTGCAAGATCAAATTTCAAAGTATTTTGAAATGTCTTTGATTTTGGAGCACCATACCAGCTAGAGGCAGAGAAACCAGACACTCTGCTTCTCTGCCCTCTCCTCGCTTCGGATAGCCTAGTTTAGAGCAGTATATCTCGCTTGTCTTTAGAGCTATCAAAAAGTGGTCAACTAGTAAAATGTTTAGCAAAACATTTTGAACATTTTTATAGTTAAAAACTTTTTGATAACTCTGAGGACGAACGAGATATGCTGCTCTGAACTTATAGAACCTATATTACAGGATTGGTATTTCCAGTGCTGCATGCTCAGATCGGTATATCTCAATTGGGTTTGAAAATTTCAAAAAGTGATCAACTAGAAAAATGTTTTTTGGAACAATTTAAACATTTTATCAATTAACATATTTTCGATAGCTCGAAAGACCACCGAGATACACTGCTCTAAACGTGCAGACCTCTATTACATTATTAAAAGTACCTAGACGGACCAGGACAATAATTTGAGGGCCTATTGGGTGGGAATAGTAAACTAGAAGAGTCGGGAATATGTCTAGATGAGTCTAGAACTTTTTCATCTTCTTATCAAGCAGCACCGTTCATTCTGGTAGTTATACAGTGAATAGCAGTGGATGTGTCAGAAAAATGGAGATAAAATGTTGTTTGAGCGGCAATTTCAAATTAGAAATGCCTCTACTGGGAATTCAGACGGATAAAATTCAGTGCAATTATATTTAGAATATAACAATAACTAATAGGGATTCAAGACTGACAAAACTGGGTTAGATAATGAAAAATGAGCAATAACGAGGTCATGGAGCAAGATAAAACAGGATGGTTACAGTTAGATGGACAGAAGGATATTTGAACGAAAATTACTGTCAATTTTTGGGATTCTAAAGCCTAATTTTCAGAGAAACCCAGATTAGACGACTCTAATAGTCAACCTAAGAACCTGGAACAAAACTAGACAAAAATATGAAAATACAAAAATTATTACAAAAACAAAGCAAAAGCTCTTCTCGCCGCCTCCCACTCTTCAGAAATAATTTTTCAACTTCACTTCAAAAATCTTTAGGAGGCAGGCGGCAGTAGAGCATCGGCAACTTCAGAAAACAAGAAAAATGTGGTGGTGATGAAGAAATAATTGCAGGGCCCCCGCGCGCAAGAGGTAAAGCTCTACCTCTCTACGGCACTGTCATTCTTTTTTTCCATCGATGCTCCGAGAGCGAGAGAGCGACGATTCTCAAGAATGCACATGCGATAAGTGGGAGGGGATGTGTGTGGCACTGCCGCCACCGCCACATCCCGACAGGAGAGAGGAGCACGAGCTTCCCGTGAGCTCGGAAGGTACTGTTTGCTGTTTCTTATCCCCCTCTCCCTCCTCCTCCGCAAAAATCTCCAGCACACTTATCCCCTCGGGGGGCTGCCGTTGGAAATTGTTTGTCTCCGCGTCGAAATTACACGATCCTTACAGCATTCTCCCCCCTCTCTCTTCCCTTTGACTGTCATGGGGAAAGTGACAAAAGAAAGGGGAAGGAGTAACAATGAGAAAAAGGATTACGAAGTAATGTCCAATGAGCATTGGCGATAATCACAAATCAGCGTCAGAGAGAGTTTTTTGTTTGATCATATGATTTTCGGTATCCAGGGGTACTTCGGGGGAAGAGATTTGCGGTTTTGTGGGTTAGACCTGGGTGCAAGCCTGATTCAGGATTGAGCTCAGGTCATTTTGGGCCCTGAGCAAGCTAGGGTAACTGGACCGGCCCAGGCCAAATACGGTTCAGCCCCATTAGATTTTCGTTGATACCCACCTTGTTAATGTCCCGTATAGTGTCCCGTTCAACTGTCCCGTCATGCCGGATCTGCGGAGCCTGGCCAGATCAGGTGAGATCAGGTCAGATTGGACCGCAGGCCAACAGGACAAACGGAGCGGCCAAATCAGAAATATTCTGGTCAGATCAAGTCAAACCTGGCTGAACCAGCTGAAATGGACCAAATTGGAATTTAGCAGCCTGAACAGGTAAGCGGACTGGATCAGCAATCGGTCAGAACCAGGTCCAAATCAACCAGCTGAATCTCGCCAAGCTGGGCCAAATTAAGACAGATCGGTTGAATCGGACCATTTCAGCTAAACCGGGCCGGACTAAGTCCGACAAGAAAATAACGGGGCCTGAGCAATCCTACTAGGCTAGATCTTGTGGAACTATCCCGGCAAAGATGAGTGAACCCCTGCTCCTTTAAGGCAAATCCTCCCATTTGATCCAAAAAACTACTTTCGACACTTTTCCCCCCAAAATTATACATCCAAATCCATTGAAACACCCCCACCTCCCCTAAAATTCTGATGCTGATCATTCTGTTTGTTCCGTTGGACTTCGTTCAACCTTCTGCCTAAAGAGATTCTTTTTTTCCTCCCTCGAAAGATGGTTGGGATAGATTAGTGTTCTTTCAAAGTCATCACCTCCTTAGTGGTCTCCGTGAAACATCATTTTTGTGAAAATGAGAAGAGAAGATGTGTCGGATAGATGGAGTTTGTTGGTGGCCGAGGGTTCAGGAGGGTCAGAAAATTCTAGCAAATCCTGGAAATCTCATGCTCTGTTTTATACTTTTTCAGTGGTTTTATTTGTAAATATTCTCTATTTTTCTATATTTGTTACTGATAATGGTAATGGCCTGGAAGATCCTGAAGAAGAAGATAAAATATTTGCATTTAATTCGTGAGTTTTTTTTCGATTTTTTCCCCCGAATCCAGATTTTCTCTTCCAGATCCCATTGCCCTCACGAAAAGTGGAATACCATCCGAACTTCTGAAATCCCTAACTCAAAACTTCACGCGGAATGGGCTGCCCAAAATATTACGAATCCAATTTATCTCTATCACACTTTGCCAAGTGTCCTAGCAGCTTTTGTGTATAAGGATCAGATAACGGTGACGCTGACATCGGAGAATCAGTATAAGTGAGTCCTCGCCTTATGTTCAAAGCAGTATATCTCGGCTGGCTTTAAGAATTTCAAAAAGTGATCAATTAAAAAAATGTTCTTTGATAAATTTTGAGCATTTCATCAGTTGAAAATTTTTTGATAGCTCTAAAGAGAACTGAGATACGCTCCCTTGAAGTTGATGCGCTGTTCCTTTGAAGTTGAGAAGGCTAGAGGCAGAGAAACCAGACACTCTGCATCTCTGCCCCCTCGCTTCAGGTGGCCTGTGCTGCAGCACTTGTTTCAAGCAGTATATCTCGGTTGTCTCAAGAGCTATCAAAAAGTGGTCAACTAGAAAAATATCCATGGGAAAATTTTGAACATTTTGTTAGTTGACAACTTTTTGATAGCTCTAAAGACAATTCAAATATACTGCTATGAAGTCTCATCTAGATCAAATAACATCTGTTCCCCCATAATCTCCCCTTATTTTCCAGTGCCTCGGTATTCTGTAGATACTATGACTGCCGTCGCAAAGAGATCATTGATCCCTTCCCAAGTGTTATCTACCCGGTATCTACAGTGTTTTGTGCACGACGTCCTGGCGCCAAGTACATCTCCATTTCGAAAACTCTCAATGACACTATGGAATATCCTGTGCCAATAGTCCCTCGAATAGCAAGACCCCCTCACTACTTCACAGTTTGTATGGCAACACTGTATGGTAATGAGCCGAAATTCCTGCAAATCGTGGATTTCATCGAATATTATAAACTTCAAGGAGCCACATTTTTCCATATTTATCTACGGAATGTGACAGATTACGACAGGCTTTTATTGGATGATTATGTTAGAACGGGAGATATTGAGATAATTAAAATGCATGATCACTTTTGGAGGGATGATTTCATGTGGCATAATGCACAGATTAATGATTGCCACCACCGGAACAAGTACTTCTCGAAATGGACTGCCCTGGTAGATATTGATGAGAGAATTGAGATGAGGAGTAGGGAATACAGGACAATAACGGATTATTTGGAGTGAGTCCCCCGAAGATTTTGGGCGGTTTGAGCTTAAAGTGAAAGTTTCAGCTCAATTCATAACGCTTCCATTGTAAATTTGCATTTTCGAGTCCAGTGGGTCATAAAGCAGGACAATACACCAGCAAGATATGAGAATGAGGAGCAGGTAAGAAGCTGAGAGGTTTCCATTAGGTCCTTATACGTTCTACATTTTGGTAGACTAATTTTGAGCTCTTCAGGCTTTAGATCAAGGTACTTCTGGCTTGATTCAGATTTTTCTAGGCCTGTTCAGTCTTTCACTGCCGGCAGAACTGCCCAAATTGCTTCCAGGCCTGTCAGACTTGTTTGGATCTCTCCAAGGTCTGTCAGACTTTGCCTAGACTGTGGTTAGGCTCGTCAGACCTGACTGGGTTACTTCTAGGCCTATCAGACTTGTCTAGACTGTTTCTAGGCCCTCCAAGCCTGTCTGAATAGCTTCCAGGCCTCTCAGGCCTGTCTAGAAAGCTTTCAGGCCGTCTTACTTTTCTAGACTGCTACGAAGCCAGTCAGACTTATCCAGACTGTTTCTAGGGTCCTTAGTCTTGGCTAGATTGCTCCCAAGCCCAAGTTTTCTTCCAGAGCCGTTCAAAACTGTCTCTAGGCTCCCCTCACTCTTCATTACCCCACTCTCCCAGTCTTATTCTTCCAGCTCACCCGCGAAATGCTCTTCCACAAATACCAAAACATCTCCCAGCCTGGTGGCCTCTGGGATCAACCCAAATGCATAATCCGTCCTGAGAAAGTGTTCGCAATGCATATTCATATACCGCTAGCTGTGTACTCAGGAGAGCGAGTCACACCGGTGGACCCTTCTGTTGGAGTAGTAAGGTAAGCTTCCAGGCTAGGACCCCAATTAGGTTAGGATTTAGATATACATCCTACGGCCTAAATCCACAGCCTAGGTCTCATTAACTTTCTGTTTGCGTAGTACAGTATGCTCCCTCGGTTCCAGACCCCAGATCCAAAAAATTGAGTTCCAGACACTACCGAAATGTGGAGCAACGTGTGTTCAACACAGGCCTGGAAGTCATGATGTCCCATGCTCCTTTCAAAATCAATCCAATCGATAAATGGATGAATGAGGAATTAACCAAATCCATAGTGAAAAGAGTCCAGTGGGTATACAATATTTCGGATCTTCCATGCATAAAAAAGCAGGAAATGTACTGGGTTTATGGGAATATTAACTCGGAGTGCTGGCTGAAGATGAATGGATTATAATTTTGAAAGTTTTTATTGTTTTTGAAATATATCACAGCTTGGAAATAAAAAATATTATGAATCAGTAGCCTTCCTTGATATTTCTGTGGATATCCTCCAGAAGCGCCACATACTTCTCCACCATTTTGTCACGGAACTGAAATTGGGGCTTTGAACCAGAGGGTCCGGTGGCCAAGGGCTCTACCAGCTGCGCCATGCCCCCTGTCCGCGTGGCGCAGCCGGTATCGCCACATGCCCGGATCCAAAATTTTTGACCTACCTCATTTTTCTCCTGGCCCTCCTCTTTTGCATCGAAGGTCATGAAGAATAATCCAGGAGTCACTGCGCAAAGAATCGCCGCATGCAATTGGAAGAATCTTCTGTAGCTTTGTTGAAGCTGCTCCCAAGTGAATGGCACCTCTCCCTTGGACACTTTCGTCAATTCATCGTGGTAAACTCTCAGAAGTTGTTCTTCAGAGTCCCGACGGTCTTTTCCATTGAGAGCTGTCACGAAGAGACGGGACAGGTCTTGAGCGGCGTTTCCCCAGTTTACACTCTGGAATGGAAGGGATCTAGATTGTGAATTTTTGCGTCAGCTTGTTACTGACGCAAAAATGCAGAAAAAGTACCTGAAAATCAATGATTGCTCTGAACTTATAAGATCCATCAGGGAGTTTCTCGAAGAGCAGGTTGTGGAAGGAGTAGTCACCATGGCATAAGACTTCACGGACTCCTAAATGATTTTTGTATAGGATATCGGAAAATTTGGTCCCAAAATCCTAAAATCCCAAAATTTCAGAGTTTCTGGACCCAGTTTCCCTGAGACGACCGCCCCAGCCCTACCTGTTAACCGGCAATCATCATTCAATTTCTGAAAATTCTCCGGGTTCAAAATTCTATCGAGCTCTCCAATTGCCTCCTTCGCCACGTCGGAATTCATCCATTCGGCGGTTTTTGATAAGTTTCCAATGAAGTAATCTTTGTTCTGGAAAAAAAACCTTAGGAATTGAAAGTTTTTGAGATTAGCTGAGCCTAGAACGTAGGCAGAACACCCAAAGCAAGAAGAGACAGAGGGGCAGAGACGCAGAGTGTCTGGTTTCTCTTCCTCTAGATAGCATGATGCTGCCAGTTTGAGAGCATGTATCTCGGTTATCTTTAGAGCTATCAAAAAACTTTCAACTGATGAAATGCTTGAATTTACTTAGTGACTATTTCTTTAGTTGACTACTTTTTGATAACTCAAAAGATAACAAAGATATGCTGCTCTGAACTTAGAGGTCTTTTTCACGGGACTTACGGTCATGCTTAAAACAGGCCGGGTCACCGAGCCGATTTCGGCTTATCAGAATCGATATACTCACCGCCTGAGTAAAAAGCTTGCTGAACCAACTCTCCAAAAAATCCCTAACAACGTTTTTGCCCTCTTCTTCCGTCAACTCCGCTCCAATTGAGTGAAACCTCGCCAAATTCTTCACTGGCTCCACGAGATCATCTGGTCTTAAAGCGTCATGACAATACAAATGAGTCATCCCTTTCAAGTGTTCCATGATAATATGTCCTTGTTTAATGGGCTCGACACTCACATCCATCTTCTCCAGCTCGTAGATTTTCGGAAATAGGATGTTTTTCTCAGTGTGTTTTTGGAGAAAAGTGTAGGCGTCGACTTCTGAATTGTGGAGTTTGCAGAAGGTGTTGTCGTCGATGAGGAAGCGTTCGCGGGTGTTTTCTGAGCCAGGGATCTGAAAGATTTTGGTTAGGACTTGTTGGATTTTTGGTTTTTCTCGTTTCCTTGAAGTTTCCCCAGCTAGATGCAGAGAAACCAGACTCTCTGCGTCTCTACCCCTCTGCCTCTTCTTTATCCACTACTGCTTGTTTAAAGCAGTATATCTCGGTTGGTTTTCATGCTATCAGAATGTGATCAACTAACAAAATGTTCATTTTTACATTGTAAGCATTTTGTCAGTTGATCACATTTTGATAGCTCTGAAGACAACTGAGATATAAGCCTTAGTAGTGAAAGCATTACCATAGCTAGAGGCAGAGAAACCAGACACTCTGCGTCTCTGCCCCTCTCTGTCGCACTCTATCCGAGCTAACCAAATTACCTGCTCTTCTACTTCGCCTAACTCACCTTCAAAATCACATTCCCACCGTATTTTTCCTCATTTATCAACTGAACACACGACAGCATTCCCTTCCCGGTGCCCACATCCTCCACCACTTTGAAGTCCGGCATAACTGTCTCGTCTTCGTTGTTGTTGTCTAAAAAAGAACTTTGGAAATTGGAGGCTGATAAATTGAAAAAAAAAAACTGAAAATTTTGTCATCACCAGCGGAAAAAAAAATATAAATAAAGATGACCAGTAACGTCTTCTGAGCGTGAAATTGGTCAGAAGAAATGGAGGGGAAGGACAAATTTTCTCGTTATCATGTTTGTTTCTTCTCGAATCTCCCAATCTCATGCGAATGATTTTTGATTTATTTAGTTTTTCAAGGTGACCCTTTTATTTTTCTTAACGTTTCAGCAAAAATTTGGCATTAGAACCCTTTTTCTGGGAAAAATGAAACAAATTTTGACTGAAAAATCTGAAAACTCAATTTCCAGCCAGTCGAAAAACACCTATTTTCCAGGTGTGCCCGAGTACACATTCAAGAAAAAAACAGCTAGAAAAAAAGAGAAAAAAATCCCCAGACACCTAGACAGACACACTCATGAACAAGAAAAAAAAACTGGAAGTGAACTACTGGTAAACAACTTTCTTCTCTCGTTCTCTCTGCTGTTCTCTCACTTGGATAAACGGATTATTTAGGTCGGATTAACACGTATTCTGTTCAGAGAAAAAAGAGAGTTTGATTGGAATATTCATGAGATTTTTTTCTTTTTTTCAGGTTTTGAGAGGTGGAAACTAGGTGAAAAAAAGAGTAGGAAAACAACCTTCCTATGCTCAGGGCAATTTATCTCGGTTATCTTAAAAGCTATGAAAATATGGTCAACTAAAGAAATATTTAGCGAGATATTTCAAACATTTTATTAATCAAAAGCTTTTTGATTGCTTCAGAGGCAACCGAGATATGCTGCTCTGAACACTCGTCTAGGTCTCTGTTACAAAATTGGCTTACCCACTACTACTTGTTCAGATTAGCATATTTCCGTTATCTTTAGGGCTATCACAAAGTTATCAACTAGTGAAATAATTACCAACTCAGGCTAAACCTTTTATTAGTTAAAAACTTTTTGGTAGCTTGAAAGACAACCGAGATATAATGCTCTGAACACTGGAAGCCCCCTTATTACAGGTTGAGCATCGGTACTGATTTGATCTACCCTTTATGAAAGGCTACGACATCAAAGTAAGACCAATTTTTTTTCAGATCCCCAATTTTTTTCTGAATTAATGAACTCACCGCAAACCATTTTTCAATAACTGGCAATGAGCATAAAAAAATTTAGTCAGAATGAAACTTTTGGTCGAATTGAGAAAAAGTACCGCGAAAATTTCTTCGGTTAATCAAAGCTGATAAGCGGATGATTCCTGATCAGATATGATTGACATATTGGAATAGCTTTTCACATTCTTTGTGCTTTTTTTTCACTTTTTCATGCCTTGTGACACTGACTTTTGGTGAATTTGTAGTGGTGTGCCAAGGGAAAATGCTTATCAGTTGTGTTTTTTTCATTGGAGCGCAGTTCAGAGTGGTTTGGAATCTAGATTTCTAGCAAAGAAGTTTGGAATATTTAGAAAAAAACCCTAAATTTGGTTTCAGAGTTTTCAGAGTAAAAAAATAATTTCTCAAGAAAAAAAAATAAGAAAAATAATGAAAAAAGGTAATTCGAAACCACAGAAGAGGCCAAAGAGAAAGAGACAACTGTTTCATTTTTTACACTTTTTGTGTGTGTTTGTTGAGGTTTTTGAACTTGAACTTGTCTATAACAAAGTGGTTTGTATAGACAGCCACATTGTTTACCAAGGTTCTTTGGGGGAAAGGTGAACTTGGGAAGTAGAAAAAATATTAAAATGAAAATGAGAGCAGCCAGGTGCAAGAAAGTGTTGTCATGGCATTTTTCAGGCGTGAGAAT
>GL380790.1:1638-15486 GCA_000143925.2 Caenorhabditis brenneri | reverse complement strand
CTTTACGCCGTCTTCAATGGTTCTCCTTCATTTGAGATATGTTCTCTCTAGTTCAACCCATCCCGATATGCATTTTTCCATTGTAATGATCGGCTATGCGAGATTCATGATCAGTGATATTGAGTTGTGCTCCACAGCCCCCACAGACACGAAGTTTCGCTGAATTCGATCCTGGTCCAGCAGTTCTAACTTCAGTCTGGCTCTCCTGAAATAATGAGGCTGACAAAAATAATTTTCTATAAAATTATCTACCTCGATATCGTGTATTTTCTCTCTCAACTCTTCAACATATTTGTGAAGTTTCATTGATTCCTCGATCTTTCCTTCGTTTCCAAGTTTCTCGATTTCATCCACATTCTGGAAAAAAGACTGATTTCATTGTTTTTAACGGATGTAACTACCTTAGCGATTTTCTCTTCGATTTCAGCAACTTGCTTGGCTTTTGAATCGGCAGCTTGAGATGTCTGCGTTTTCACGTCATCTTCAAGTTTCTCACGAACTTTGGAAATTTCAATATCAACAAGCCGAACGGCGTTCTCGATTATTTCAAATGCCTGCAAAACAAAAGTTCATAGTATTAACAAAAATCTCAAAAACCTACGTCAACATCATAGAAATGATCCCTTTCCTTTTGTGCCCTCTCGTAATCTGCTTTATGTGCCGGTTCATGGACCTTCCGACAGGAAACCACGTTCTGAAATTTTTCTGTATGGAAAATCGTTTTCAAAATTTAGAATGCAGACGGTGCACGAAATCGAAGAGTACATCCACAGGTTTTTACTGTTTCCGAAAAGGAAAGGAGAGGCTCAACTCACGACTTCATCGCTTCAGAGACTGAGATGATCATTGATTCATGACGCAGCGACGGTACTATTCAAAAATTATGTCACTTCGGAATCGGGTTGATAAAGTTAGTTCTTTTACATAAATAGATACGTGAAATTAACATTTAAAACTCACAAATCAACTTTGTTTTGCCGACGGTTTATGTAACGCTCGCAGCACTTGCGGGGCACCTAACATTACAGGAGTTTTCTTTCATTCTTATAACAAAAGTCAGTCGAATAAACCGACTCAACTCACCTGAAGACGACTGTCAGGTACCATATCATGAGGACATATACCGAGAAGGAAAGCGCGGCAAACACTGTGATGATCGAACGGCATTGAGGGTTTTTCTGGAAAAATACTAAAGAGAATGAACTATATTTAAGAGATAGTATTACCTTTGTTGTCCACGTGCTGACTTCCCATGAGCTGGGCGATCATGTCGCGCATCTGGTCCGTCATCTATAAATCATAAAATTACCAATATAAGATTAGTCAATTTAATTATTCAAGATATATAAAAACAGCAACAACTGTTAATATCGCCAAAAAAAAATGCGAGAAGTACGAAATATAACAAAACTTTACTATACCGAGTTGAGCATCAACAATTTAACCTAGTACGTAACCGAGAAAATTTACATATTAAACATTCACAATAATATTATGAAATTTAAGCAGGTTTATTTTTTCGCCTGTTTTGCTTGATTTTCGAGAAATCTTTTTCGAAGAAGACGTCCATATTGTGTTCCAAGCCAAGCAAGAATCACAACACCAATGAGCAATTCAATAACTCTGAAAAAGATAATGTTTAAGAGAATTCGGAAAAAAAACTACAATACTTCAAAGTAGTCATTCCTTGATACAAGTCGATTTGGACTCCTTGAGCAAGGCCTATGCCTATTTCTGCTTCAGCTTTTCGAATGTCCGCCCAAAACTGTTGAGCATTTTGTGGATATTCGACAATTACAGACTGTTCAGATGCTGGCTTCCCATCGATAATGGCTCCTGAGTGAAGAATTGCGATAGCTCGAGTGTTGGCAGGAACAAATACGATTCGTTCGACTTCTCCATGCTTCAAATATTTGTCGACAAACGTTTTGAATGGTATTCCGGGTCTAAAGACTGATTTTTGTTTTGTCATACAGAGGAAAAACGATAACCTGCTGAAGTCTTCACTCGTGAGCCCATCTGCTGTACTTCGGTCTCCAGTGAACATTTGTGAAAGCATAATAAACGAGGTGACAAACGAAAGTCCGGCTACAGCAAGAACATACATTCTTAGCTTTCTGACTGAAAAGCTTAACTATTTTATCAATATACCATAAACTGCTCATTTTGCATTTGCGTTTAAAAACTTACTAGTCGCAGGATCAATTTTCTTGGGGCCTTCTTGTTGCTCGTTGAAGTTCTCCTCTGAACTTTTGTGGCTTTGCTCTCCTTCTCCATGTTTTCCTTGCTGATCATCCGGGTACCTTGCACGAATTGGGCGCACATCTTGAATTATGATAATTAGAGAATTACAAAGAAAGCTCTAAACAGAAAACTCACCAGTTATGTGCAAAAATCTTATCTGTGACAATAATTTTGATTTTTGAACAGAAAAATATGAATTCTCCTGGCTGGTGGTGGCAAAAACGGAGCATCGATGGCCGAAACAACGTAAAATACGATGCGAAGACAGTGCCAATTGAGAACGCATTTTCGGGTGAAACAATACGAGTGGGCGGAGCGACAACGTCGGAATGCAAACGCCGCACGCAGTTTTTGCAAGAGTCGCGCATAGATTTTTGTTGCCGAGAATTTTTCGAACAAGTGCCTATTGGAAACAGTTATTGGAACGGAAAAAAGCGTGTCCTCCCATACATTTAGTTTCGAAAACAGCAAGATATTTAAAAGTAAAACAAATTGTAATCACAGATATTTCATCACGTCTGATAAAAATTCAACGTTGAAAAATACTCAAACTACTGTTGAATCAGGGAGAAACCATTTTGAGAGACAGAAAAAAAAAATTATCGGAGATCCACGAGAAATCAATGTCTTCGTCAATGCTGGATACTTTTGCAGAACCTACATCTTTCAAAAGGGGGGGGGGGTCTTGGAAGAAACCTCCACTGTAGTTTCTGAGATGAGGAAGATATTCTCTCGTGCTTTCGTTTCTCGTACAAACGACTTTCTCTCTCATTGGCGTGCAGTATCCTAGGTACACTGTGAAGTAATCAGGCTTGAAATATCTCAATCAAAACACTCCTGAGCAATTGCTTGCAACCTACTGTAGGTTGCTTCGATACACGAGTTGAGCTCCAAAAGATCAGGACTTGATAAACAAAACCTTTCATTTAATTATATGCTTTCTTCTCTAAGAATTCACAAAAAGTCAGCTGCACAAAAACATCGTACCCTGTAATAGAAAGCGCTCAATGCATCACTGAAAATCGTTGTTTCTTTTGAAATTCACCTGTTATTCGGGAAACGTTTTCGAAGTCAAACAACTCTAAACTCTTCTCTCAGTATTCTGCGATGAATTTGCAGTATTCACCAGTTTTTGAGTGTCCCCCAGAAATATCATCTCACTGCCAATGGATTTACTATTTTACTCACTTCGAACTGCTAGCAATGGTCTTTGAGGTTCCCTCATTCCTATTGGTGATCTATGCAACTATAAAAAGTCCATTTCATTACAATTTAACTTTCATTGGACTTTTCATGCTTCTAGGTTACTATGTATTTTTAGTAGGTCGGTTTATCACATGCCTATATGAAATTGGAGCACTAAGAATTAGTGGTATTCTCAACAAAAGTTTACGATCCGAGAGTGGAAATAATAATTTCAGATGAAAACGAGGCGAATGAAATATATCCGATTTCATTAGTTATCAGCTCGCTTCTGCAGTTCTTTTATATGGGATGTGCTTGTGGAATGTAAGATTAAACTAGAGATTAAAATGTATTTCGAAAGTAGTAATCTTTAAAAATGAAAACTATGGATTCTTTTATGGATTCTTTGCAATTTTTAAAGATTCGTTCAGATTCAAAATGATTTTTACATGACCAGATTATACATTTTGTTCAGAAGCCTTGCTGTTGCTTTCGAAAGATTCTTCGCCACGTACTTCGTTGATACTTACGAAACAAGAAAAAGGAAGTGGATATCTCTTTTGGTTTGCTCTGAATTCACTGTGGCTTGTGGTCTGTCTGCAATCATAATGCTCTTTGGTATCTCCACTCTGTAATAATGTTTATTCCAGAAATATTTTCAGACTTTCTACCAATATCCGCAATGGCTTTTCTGGGTGTTTTCATCAGCTGTGCTTCGTTCTTTGTAAGAATAATTTACGTTCATACTTCAGATCCAATGATCCTATTTCAGTTTTATCTTGTACTATTCATAATGAACAAGCGACGTCTTCAAACAATTCAACAGGAAAGAGTGGATGATATGTACACGTTGAGTGTGCGTTTTCAGTTGTCTGAAAACTTAAGAGTCATGACGGTGAGCAACAACATGTAGGTGTTTTGCAAAAAGGAATTTGAATTTTTTCAGCTGCTTCGAAACGTTGTCATTTTCTCAGGAGTCAACAACCTCGTGATGGCTATAATGTTATCCTTGTACATGTCAAAATCATTCAAAGAATCATATCCAGTAACATGTCTTTATCTACATTTTGCATTCAATTTTTGTGTTATTCTGTATGTCATCGAATCTCTTCAGCAGAAAATTCAAAGTCTCTTTCAGATATTCGTTCATAATGCTCATAATAATGGTGTTCAGCGTGAAACAGTATCGTGTCTACTTCTTCTCTCTTCGTTTTGTTCGTAAGTCTTTTCAAAGTTCAACTACTTTGTAGTATCCATGTTTCTAACTTATTCAGGTGTCGTTCTATATCCACTTGTTGGCAGATGCTTTCAAAATGAATTCATGACTCCACCAGTTCAACAATTGACGATTCGAGATGAAACTGATTGTTATTTCAGTAGCTTGTCTTCGCAATGGGATGAGAAGTTTGATAAATTCAATAGATCTTAACATTGATAATGAATAAACGCTTTATACACACACAAAAGTAATCTCGTTGATTGAAAGTTTTTGGCCATTTAGAACATTTGAATTTGAAGAAGACCAGAAAGGTTGGAAAAACTAAGAAAGAACACAAATATATTGAAGTAAAGAAAATTATAGAATATAATGGAACTACAAGGATGAGTCTTGAGTTGATCCTCCACTAGATTCCAGAGTACTTAGCTCCACTCGAGGGAACTTCATCTGCAATTATCAATCATTAAACTATAAATGATAAAGTCAACGAACTCGTGCTAATCCACGTTCTTTCAGTCGCCGTTGATACTGTTCTCTATTGGTTTGAAGAACAGAATGACATCTTTCTGGAACTCGGACTGTTAGACTTCCACGCATTGTTTCGACATCAAGGTATTCTGTAAATTTCAAGTCTGAACTAATAACTTTTTTAAAATGAAACATACGAGAATCACTTCCTCTTCTATCTTGTCTTGGTCTGGGTGATAGATCAGGAGGAAGCATCAAATTTGGCATTAAACTTGGAATTTCAATTCCAACGTGGCGGTCATCTTTAGCAACATCGAAATTGAATTCCGTTGGTTTATCCGGGATTAAAGACGAACTGTGGAACAATGGAGATCGGCAAACCTGTATATTGAAGGTAATTATTCTCAGCAAATAATTATTGTTTTTATACCTGAATAGGAGGTTTAGCAGCAATGTTTGCATTATGCATATACTGAACCATATGTTGTGGAACATTCCTGAGAGCAGTTTCCGCAATTCTTGACTTGTTCAGCCATGGAGCTTCTGCTCCATTGAGCAAAGATTTCAAATGAATGAATTGGACAACATCTCGTCGACCATCCTTTCTTTTTGAGCATACTTTTTGCAAAGGAGTGAAATCAAAGTCACCCATTCCGATGATCAAAATAGATAAAGGAGCATCGGATGCAGAGTTCAAAGCTTGTTGAATTTCCTGCAGAAATAAAAGTAGAAAGCTATGGAAGTATTCAAAAGTTCACCTTCAAATCAGTAACTTCTCCTCTGGTAAACAATGCAAGAACATGATAATGAAGTCCACGGAATCCAGATCTATGAGACATTCGAGTCACATAATTGATAACCGGTGAGAGTTTGGATTCTTTTAATGGAGTCACCATTGTTTGTGTCTTCCGGTATGCTTCCATTACACCGTCTAATCCACGACAAATTGGATCCATAGAGAAGTTCTTGAGAAAAAAAAAGAGATTTAATTTTTTAAAAATTGATTTCTTACTAAGAAAAATTCATTGGATTCGTGGAAAGTTGGTGGAATTTTAGCTCCAATTCCAAAAGCAGCAAAGAGACGATTTCTGGAAAAAAGAATCAAATCATTCAAAAAGTAAAATTAGAAAGTTCTAACGGTGTATAATCTCTAATAATTGATCCGATTGCTCTGATTGCCATATGTAATTCTCCATCAAATCTTCTTTGATCCAATTCATGAACTGGTTCTGGACTAGAGAAATCAACTCCAATTTCAAAATGAAGTTGAGTTCTGAAAAAAAAAGAAACGTTGTTTTTATTTCGCTTTGTCTTTCAATATTTCACTCACCCACTGACAATATAATCCAAGAAGGAGTAAAAAGAAACGTCGGTAAATTTGACAAGCTCCATTTTTCCACTGTTCTCATAACTCTGAACATTTAATTTCTTTTTTTTTCTCAGAAATTCTGAAGAGTCTCACCTTTTTCTGTGCTTTCTTAACATCATTAATCACACTGTAGACATTATCAGAACCAGGTCCATACTTCATTTTCGCATAAGTTGTCAAAAACTTCCCAATGTATCCCTCTTTCCCATCAACATCTTTGTACATAACCCATATTTCCAGAAGTCTGTTCCTGTTGTCTGCAGCATCCTGAGTATCCAATCGAAACTCCGCCCATTGTGGATGAGAATGGTTTTTGATAGCTTCACTCTCATATAGAAATACTAATGAATCATCATCTTTTCCTTCTTCAAGGCGGAAAACCTGAAAGAAACACAATTAAAAACGAAAATTTGAAATGAAAAATGTAGAATTACTCTGAAGAAAACTGCAGTTTCATCCCAAAGAAAATCTTTGCGATCCAATGATTTTCCATGAAACTGAACAACAATTGGTTGCTCTTTCTCTGGCATTTCAGCTGATACAATGATTCCTCCAAGATATTCATCAGTTACTCTTATAGTTCCAGACAATGCAGATGCAATACTTCCAGTTTTCTGAAGTTGACGACGAAGTTGCAGTCCAAATGATCCAATGAGTTCATCCACTTTGAATATTGATGTTGCAAGTATATCACAACTAGAACTTGATGGTTTATCCCGTTCATAACATCTTGAGAATACTGCTTTGATTAATTGAGTTTTCTCGAATACATATTGATATGAGAATTTGTCAGGAAAAACGATATTCCGGGAGAAACGAACTGGGGAGCTAGTTCCAACTTTACTCCATTTCTCCTCGTCTTCTGTTTCATTCTCGTACAATTCACATACTATTTGATTGGCAGTTTCGGTTGTTGCGAAGTCACTGAAATTTGAATTTTCAACTTTTTAAAAGACTTTAGTTTCAATATAAGAATAGTTTTGGACCAAATGTTGTTTTAACAATCGTCTGTCGAAGAAATGTTTAGCACTTCAAAAATTGAAAAAAATCTTACTGTATTGTGATTGATATTTCGATGGTGTTCGACATATTGATACCGTGCTTCGAACCAATACAACTGGGTGCCACACTGATTCGTGGCGAGACCCGAACACCGGCAATCGACTGAGATCTTCTGAAAAATAAAACGAGATTGGGATGAGGTCGTGTCGGTGGAGATGAACGTATTCTCCAGGGAGTGATTCTTTTTTGGCTTGTGCCATGGAAGTGAGAAAAGAGACACTAAACGGAGAAAACAAGAGTGACGTGGCAAAAGTGATGATACTCTCAACTGAAGAAGTCGTTGTCTACATGTACATGTGACAACTATTTCATCAGTGTGCATAAAAGTAAGAGAAGAAAAGAAGAAGAAGAACAATACAATGAGATTTGATGGAAGGGTTAAAGGGAAATGTAGGAACACGTGACTGAGCTTTTCGAGAAAACTTTCATTTCACCTCCATATTTTGTGAAAGTTTTGAAAAAGGTGATTGAATATTTTTGAATGGAAAAGTAATAACAACGAGTGAAAAACAGAAATTTTGTGAATCGAAGGCTACATGTCCCAAAGGTGTCCGTTTTCACAATAAAAGTGGACAATTGGCACGTAGCAAAAATACAAAGTTCATAAGAACATTACATTTCGTTTTTTCAGACAAAGAATTTTGATAAAGTTGTCGAAAAGTTTCTAGAAAGGATGTTCAAAAGATAATCTCAATTGTTCTAGAACTTCTGAGAATTCCAGAATCCGTTTAATCTTCTGAGCTTTTTTTTAAAGAGGAAAGAGGTGTAGAAAACTGAGAGAAAGGGTGAAAAGAGTAGAAGAAGGGCTTTCAGTTATCTTCTTTTATGTGTGAGCAGTTCAGAAATGTTGTCCGTACACGTGCGTGAAAGTGTAATTGAAATGGCAACAAAAAGAAGAAACATGAGGGTGCTTTTGCCTCTGCGCTTCCATTCTTCTGTCCTTTCAGAGGCCTTCTACTTTTTCTTTTTTCTTCTTCTTCTTCTTTCAACTAGCGTTTCCTCATCTTCTTCTGTTGCACCCAAGAGATGCTTGTCAAAAATAGATTTCAGACGTAAGGACTCTTCACACTCAATTAACCTTCTCATTATACATGAGTATGAATATGAAAGAAAATGGAATCAGAGGAGGAAACTAAATAAAAGAAGCAGAAGTAGAGGAAGAAGAAGAAGAAGCAATGACGCCTATGGATTCTCTTTTCCCTTCGGTGACGATAACAAGAACAGATTCCTTGAAGACGTAAGAAAAAAGAAAGGCGTTTCACAGAAGGGATGCAAGAAATTCAAGGCTGGCTCTCCTCTTTTCCTCTCTCCTTTTTCCTTTTCTTGTCGTCCCATTTCCGTCGCCTGTCGAAGATTGAATTTCGTAAAAGACATGGAAAACTAAAAAAGGAAGATTGAAAAAGGAGGGTGTCAGCCGTATTCTAAAGACGTGACTAAACAGGTGAATTCTCTCATTTTTGATGGAAAACTATCCTAGAAGGTTTACTTTTGGAAGCAGTCTAGAACTTTCTAGAACTAGAATACATTCGTTCGAAAAAGTGGGAAAGAAACTTGAAAATTCACAAGGACTTTGAAATCAAGTACGTACGAGTTGAGCAGCAGCGATGCATACAGAATTCCTCATATCAACTTTTGCACTCTGGACCTTTTTGCCACCAACAATAACTGAAGAAATGGAGAAAGGCAGGACTGTTGAATGAAAAATAAAAAATTGAGAAATTTATCTTCTTCAAAACTTTTCATGCTTTCGAAATTTCCTTTGAAAAAAAATTAAGGTCCCACAGTTATATGAATCTAATCATCATTTCAGGAAGTCTATTTCAAACTTCGGTCAAAGATTCAAAATTTAAAATCAGAGAAACAAGACTCAAAACTTTTCATGCATAACGTACTTCCTTATACTAAATGATACGTGTGAAATCCCATAACAACCGGGATATCATCAATAAATACTCCTGAATGTTTTTTAATATAACATTATATATTCTCCATCAGACACATATTTTCATGACGGGTGGTCTATGCAGACTTCTCTTCTTGGTAACTATGGAATACTTTCATTGGAACGAACAAATAACTACAGTAATTTTGAAAACGACTCACCCATTTCCGACTTGTAATGGTTTCAGTTGAAGCCTTGGAACCATCATATTTTGTTTGTTTGTGTATGTATGTTAGGAGTATTTGCGAAACCAGAGACTTTCGAAAAATAAGTATCAGCGGTGGCGACGGGAAAGCATAAAATTTGGTTGGCGAGTGGTTAGCATGTAAGTTTGCCGGAGTGTGTGCTCCGGCGAGTATGTGAGTGTGCAATTCAAGCGATTAGCAATTCAGTCGAGAGTTCCGGAGGAGTGCAATCCCGGGCACCCGAATGCCTGATGACGTTAACAGAGTCGAGAGTAGAGTAAAAGGGATCCTTCAGATATCGTTCAAAATAGGTAGAAGAATGTGTGAACCTTTGAAGACGGGCGGTCCAGTTCAAGCCAGTTCAGTGACCACACCTTCCGCGATTATTGTTTATTCTAGAGACACCCGTTGAGCAGGACGACAGCCTAGGCTCGTGCGAGAAGAAACACTGAGGCGGAATAATTGGGCACCGTGGAGCAACGGGTGGACCCTAGAAGGAAGAAGGAAAACCAAAAAACGGAGGAGAAAAAGGACAATCAGAGGAGGAAGAAAAGGAAACGAAGATCATAAAAAAAGGCGGAGAATCGCGTGATTCTAGATGATTTTACGTTGTCAGTGGTTAGCTTTCAGGTAATTCAACTGGAAACTCAGTTGTATGTTTCTGTGAATAACAACCATTGAATTAGTGGGAATACATATAAGTAGATATCGTAATTAAGAATGTTGTGCTTTTCATTATCTCAAACTTTATAAAGTCGCTTCAGTAATTGTCCAGGAGTCTCCTAGAATCACCTGATGACTTGGTTGTCAAGCAAACTCTCTGGCTTGCATAACAAAACAAGCGAGAACTCAACGTCATTTTGAAATATTTCTTTTTTTTTCGTCAAATTACCAATTCCTGAAGAAAGTTTTTGTGTAGGAAGTTCTTTCACAATGCCCTTCAAACCACTTCGTTAGTCACGCTACGATCTACTTCAGAGTCACGCGATCTTGCCACGTTGTAAATGAGAAATTTACTGATTTCACTCAATTTTTGGTTTCCGAAAACTCAAAATGACCGTGGCGTCAGAGTGGTGAATACTGCCATTTATAATTATTATTTTTGGCTTTCCCATCTCGTTTCATAAATCTTTTAGATTCGAAAATCAAAGGATATTCAGAGCAGCCGTCCATCATTTTGAAGAGCAAGCCTATTAAAATTTTGAATAACGGAAGACAAATAAGGAGGCATCAGATTGAGAAATGAAGATGTCTAGTCAGTCAGATGGAATTTACATCAAAATGAATTAGAAACGAAGGATTCACTTACCGTTGAGTGAATGGACGACTGAAGAAATCATGAAGAGCTTTTGTGGATCGACGACGATTTATTCGGGTTGGAGGCAAGGCAACAGCACTGTTTGTCATTGTTTGATTAGCTGGAATGAATAAAATTGAATTAAAAGTGAGAAGAAATGCAAATGAAAAATGGAAAGAAGAGGTTAGAAAGAGCAATTATCAACTCAAGTAAAAGGAGAAGGAAATCTTCGTGGGAAGCGACATTTTGTGATCGAGACAAACCTTACAAAAGGTGCACCGAGTACATTCAGGAATAGAATATATTTCGAAATTAAGACTCATTATTGTCTGTGTTGTCCGGTCATCAAACATAATCCATACATTCAAAAAACAAATCAACACCTAAAAGTTCATATTAGATTCCGAAAAAAGGCACTTGATAATTGCAAATGATTCTCGGTTTTTCTCTTTTTTTTTCTATTCCAAAAGTTTGGAACTGGTAAGGTCTGTTTCATAAAGTGTAATCTAGATTTCTAGAGAAACATTTGGAAGCACAAATAAAAATGTTGTAAATTTAAGTTCTTCTTGAAGATGTTCAAATATTCATTCTCATAGAAGACCAACAAGAACTTTAGCAAGACAAATAATAATAAAAAATAATAAAACATTTGGATTAGAGGATTAAGCGATGTACGTATCTCATCAAGAATGATAAGAGTTTTACCAAAACTGCAAGAATCGAAAAATGGATGCGGGAAGGGTACAGAATGGAGAAACGTCATCTGTTAAGGGGTTGTACGTCAGAAAGAAAATGGGTACAATGAGATTTGAATTCGGAAAGCTCTTCCCCGAAACTCAATTGTCCACTTTGAAGTGACATTGATAGTTGCCATTTTGGGACCTCTTTGTATTTCTTTTCCCTTCAAGAAATATATCTTTGAGGATCTTTGAGACTTTCTTAGCAACTCAAAGGCGGACGTATTGAATTATTCAGATGTGTCACTTGTGGGAGTTAGCATACCAACACAAAGAGAACATAACGAAAAAGAATAACGTCATATTTTGGAGGTCCTGATTTCGGTTGCAAAACTAAACACGTGACTAAGACTACCTAATTTGTTACACCATCCAATTTGCCTCCGATGAGTCTGCTTTTCTGAGCCACTGTTTTTTTCGGCAGGTGTTTATAAAACTTGTTTTTGTCTTTCAAAAATATTCTTGATAGGAAGTTGATTTTTGATTGAAGCTTCAAAGGGAATTTCTAACTCTAAATGTCATCTTGTGATTTAAAAAAAAATCACCATTTTGATTCGGCGGCTATGCTCCTTCTACCGCTTTTTCAGTCCTAAAAACAAAAACTTCTAAACCAGGACTTCAGAGACTAGCTGAGAATTGAAAAGCTGACCACCAACAAAAAGAAAATAAAACCGATCTGATCAACTGAGAAGAAACTGGTGGTGTCCAAAACTTTATATGACTCATCTCGGGTACTAAACAGCATATGCTCTCGGAAGACCTTCACGAAACTTTTCCAGATGTTGATCGTAAGATGGGAAACAAGAAACAAAAGAGGAAAATCAGACAGTTTGAACGAAACTTGTAAAACTAAAGAGTTCTGTGTGTTAGTTTGGGTTGGACAAGTGCGAGAACAAACAAAGATCAGAAGCCACGAAAGGTTCCTATCGGGGTGGAGGCACCGGATAATAGCGGTTGAGGGTATGTGGTGAGTGTGGGGCGTAGTTTAATTAATAGCTTCAGAGAGGCAGTATGGAAATGGTTGGAGAATTGGAAAAGGCTCTACTAGTATACGTATCTAATGTTCATTTATTATTGTTATTGTGTTAAAAATGAGGCGATGACGAAGGAGGTTGTTGCTGTAGGAGTGTTAGGAAATGAAAAAATATAGGGGTGAAGAAGAAGAAGGAAATGAGAAAGGGACCGAAAGGAAATACGCCTTTTTCAGAGTGGGTATGTTGAAGAATAATGAGCAGATTCATGTGTAGAATCAGATGAAAAAAGAAAAGCACGAAAACAAGGAAACAATATTGGGAAATTGGAATATTGAGAGAGCGACACAAACACATTACTCTTTACTAGGTAAGCACATAACCAATTCTAAACAACGAATCTTTTTTTTGAGAATTACTGATCGCAGAATCGTAGAATGAAAGCGAAAATCGCCATGGTTTCTTTTTTGCGTTTCTGAGTTATGGATCATAAACAAAAATGTCAGACAGAACTTTGAAATGATTAATTTTGATTTTATGGAGAAATGTCATGGGAGAAATAAGTTTCTAGATGTTGAGAACTTTTCATGAACTCTAAAAGTGTCATTTCACAAAGTTCAGATAGAAAACCTTATCGAATAAAGTTGTCATCACATTTCCAAGAGGTAAACTATTCTTCATTCCCTGTCTACTACGCTGATTCTAATAAACATCATCAGACATAGACTAGTTGTAGAGCACATAATGAAACCAAAACATACTGTGCCACCATCAGGAAAACATGAAAATGAGACAATGCTCGAGAAGGAAAAAGGAAATTTGCAGTGAAAAACACAAAAGAATGTTTTATGACGTGGAAATAACGAATTGAGATCACTGAACTGAACAAGTGGAAGAACTAAACGAGGGACGAACTGGACACATATTCACAATAAAATCGGGCAGTTTTTATCAAAGTGCCTACTTGCCGACAGAGTAGCCAGTGCACAAAGTGCGCTTCTCTGATCACAGTGTAATCTCTGTCTGTGTCTCTTCATCTCATACACTCTCTTCTCAATTGCTATTGAGTTTCAATGTCAGTAGTCGATCACTGGTTTAGAGAATTGTAATTTTGATATGATGGACTCGGACGTCTACTGTCTCTGATTCTTCGAACAAGAAAAACGAAG
>GL380789.1:0-16795 GCA_000143925.2 Caenorhabditis brenneri | reverse complement strand
AGCGTTTTTATTATGGAGTTTTTCTCAAATAAAGTACATGTTCACTACTGAGTGATCACTTTTTGAGTGAACAAGTGAAAAACAACTTTTTTACTGTTTCAAAAAAATTTCACTAATCCATTAGCTTCACAGTTGTGACTGTTAAACGATTTCTTATTAAGAAAAGTTTTAAAAAAATTTTAATCAGATTATTAATTTTTTATTCATTTCTATATTAAAATGTTATTAAAAACTTCACTTGTTCTTCTACATAATTTTTTCACTGTTTCAATTGAAACATAAAATAAACTACGCATGTTTTGTTTGCTGCTATCATTATATCTCTTTTTTAATCAAAATTGAAAAAGAACGCATTCAAGTTGTGTAACAAGAAAAATATCTTCCGGAATCATCTGTTTTATAAAACATTTTTTTTCGAAAAGCTCGTTCACAATAATTTTTTGTTGACAGTGACTGGCTACAAAATACTGATTTTGCAATCTTGAATTTAGTGTTATTCTCTTCAAAAAATTTAGCTAAATAACAATACTCATGCATTCCTAACTATTAAAAAAAATATGTTTTAGTCTGAAAAAATGGTAGTTGCTGAGCTCGAGATTCATGAGATCAATCAATATTTTATGGCAATTGTATACTACGGATCAATTACGGAGGACTCTAAGATTTTTTAGAGGTTTGATTTGGAACAGTAAAAAAATTTCCGGTTTCACTTGAATTTAAAATAGAGGAGAATTCACATAGTAGACTTATTACATCGTTCAGGATCGGTATATTTACAATTTTTCGAGAAACAGTAAGTTAGTATATAAAAAATATATTAGCGGCTGAATAACCAAGAAATATCTCGACAACAAATCAGCTATAATTTGCGAAACGATAATTTTAATATTTTTTTACTGTTTCGAGCGATGCTTGAGCATTTTTTTTCATCAATTTTCAGCTAATCAATCCAAAACAATTGTTTCCAAGTTTTGTTAGATTCTACTATCCAATTTAAAAATATCTATGCAGCTCAAAACTGAACCACAAACCAAAACCGAACTAGAAAAAAAAATTCGAAACAGTAAATTTTCAATCCCAATTCGCGAAATCTTCGAGAAAAATAGTTAGAAGTTTTTTGAAGTTCGATAATAGTAAAAAGACTGAAATTAGCTAATCGATATTCACACTAAATACACTAGTCAACGTATTGGATTCTTCAATTTTCTCATAAAACAGTAAATTTTTTCACTGATTCAAAAAAGTTAACTCTGATTTCAAGAATGAAGCTAATTACTAAGCAAATTTCTAGGTTCAATCCTAAAATTTCTGTTTCAAAGCGAATTGCTTATAAACGTATTGAAAATTATACTGATTATTACATAATAGATCAAGATCATGGTAACTATTCGAAAAAAATTTGAAACAAAACTTCAATTTTTTTTGAACCAGTGAAAAAACTCACTGTTTCAAAACAGATTCTATTCAGAAACTTTTAAAAATAAATGCTATTACGCCCAGAATTACTCCCAGAATTACAAGATAATGTTTTTCTCAAGTGGGTTAGGAATTTCCTATAAATTGGCGGTCTGAAAGTAAATGCTTCATTGAGTGAATTCTGAAATTTCCAGCCCTCACTGAAGCCTGAGAGTCTGGAAAAATTCATCTGAAGCAGCTTCGTCGACAATGAATTGAACAACAATGAGGCGTACTCGAGAACCAGGAGGATTTTTTACAAATTTACTGGTTTTGTGGTGAAACAGTAAGAACTATCTGCAGTGACGGTTTTGACAGTTTTTTTCTCTAAACGTCCGGTATAAACACATCAATGATTTTGACAAACTGTTGAAATTACATTTTCCGGATGAAACAGAAATATACATACTTGGAACGGGCCGGGCCGGTCGGCCCGGGATTTCAGAGCTGATTTTTCAATAGGCGATTTTTAGGGTGAAATGGTGTTATATGATGCAATTTCGGACTGAAATGAAGAATATTGATGTTTTTGATACTTTTTTATGAAAGTTGAACATTTTTGGAAAAGTTTTGCAAAAAAAAATTGATGAAATTTTTTCAAAATCTGCATCCGGGCCTGGCCGACGGGCCGATCCGGGCCGGGCCGAAATTTTCCAAGTATGGAAATATATATAAATTTTTTTTGAAAAAAAAACTCGAACTTTTCTACTGTTTCAATAAAATCTAGGGAGAGAATAGATTTTTTTTACACTGTTTCAATTGAATCATAAAGTAAACTATACATATTTTTTTTGTTTCTCTCGAAATACCTTCTTCTTCTAACTAAAATTGAGGAAAAACGCTTTCAAATTGTATAACAAGAAAAATCTTCCGGAGCCATCTGTTTTATAAAAATTTTTTTCGAAAAGCTCGTTTACAAGTATTTTTTTATTGACAGTGACTGGCTCCAAGAATAAGTGTTTCAAACATGAGTTTGGTATTGTTTTCTTTGAAAAATTTAGCAAAAAATATTCATGCTTTTTTTACTATTTCAAAAAAAAAATGTTTTAGTCTGAAAAAATGATCGTTGCTGAGCTCGAGATTCATGAGATCAGTTAATATCTTCTGGCACTTATGTATGCTACGGATCAATTACGGAGGACTTTAAGACTTCTTTGAGTTCTGGTTTGAAACAGTAAAAAGTTCCAGAATTGCTTTACTTCAAATTAAAATAGGAAATAGTCATATTTCACTTATTAGACCGTTCAGGAGCGTTTGTTTCCAGCATTGGCGAGAAACAGTAAATTAGTATATAGGAAAAAATAAGAGCACCTTAATAACCAACTAACTATGAAGACAACAAACCAGGAATAACTTTTGAAACAGTAAGTTTTCATTCTTTTAACTGTTCCGGCTAACGTTTGAGCATTTTCTCATCAATTTTCAGCTAATAATTTTTCAAATTGTTTTATAATTTTGTTACATTCTACCATCTAATTCAGAAACAGCTATGTGGCTAAAAACTAAAACAAAAACCAAAACAGAACCAGAAAAAATTTAGAAACGGTAAATTTTTAATCCGAATTTGCGAAATCTCTGATTGTGAGAAAAATAGCCAGAAGTTTTTTGAAGTTCGACAAAGTAGAAAAACGGAGACTGGCCTATCGATAATCACACTAAATACACTAGTCAAAATAATTATTTTCTCAATTTTCTCAAAAAACAGTAAAAATTTTTCACTGATTCAAAAAAAAGTTCACTCTGACTAGAAAAACGGAGCTTATTACTAAACTAGTTTTTGGGTGCGATACTGAAGAATATCTGTTTCAAAACGGAGTTCTCAAAAAATTAATAAAAATAATATTGATTCTTCCATAATAAATCGAAATCATTGTAACTATTTCAAAAAATTTGAAACAAAACCTCTAAAATTTTTGAAACAGTGGAAAAAAAAACAGGTTCCATTCAGAAACTTTCGAAAAAGCCTGAATAAATGAACTTCAAGGAAATGTTTTTCTCGTATGGGTTAGGAATTTTCTTTAAAACCTGTAAGTGATTTCTAAAATTTCCAGTCCTCACTGCAGCCTGAGAGTCTGGAAATATTAATCTGAAGTAGCTTTATCGACAGTGAATTGAACAACAATGAGGCGTACTCAAGAACCAAAAATTCTTATTGACTAATTTACTCGTTTTGTGGTGAAACGGTAAAAACTATCTGCACTGACAGTTTTGACAGTTTCATTCTCTAAATGATCGGTATAAACAGAATAATGATTTTGACGAACTGTTGAAATTACATTTCCCGGATGAAACGGAAAAATATATAATTTTTTTTTGAAAAAAAAACTTGTAAATCTTTTTTTTTGTTTCAACAGAAAATGTAGTGAAAAAACATATTGTCTTGTTAATACTCTTCCATTCGTCACCTAATGTTTTCACTGTTTCAATTTAACCATGAAATAAACTACGCATATTTTGTTTGCTGCTATCATTATATCTCTTTTTCTAATCGAAATTGAAAAACAACGCATTCAAATTGTGTAATAAAAAAACATCTTGCGGAGCCATCTGTTTTATTTATAAAACATTTCATATTTTTCGACAGATAGTGTATTGTGTGGTCCCGCAACAAAACACCTGCGCAGGTGGTAATTTGTTCCACACTACGTGTCACCTGCCCCGCCACTGACTGTCCCTCACATTGTCACCTTCTCCGCATACCCAGTAAACGTGGTCGTCCCAAATCGATTACACCTACCCGACTAGGGATTGAACCGCGACCTGGACTTTATGGATCGTCTTCATCAGTGAGTTTCTTCCGATTTCAATTTTTTCATTGTTAGAACTCTACCACAAGATCAAGCTGTTCCAAGAATCGAAATCGGTAAATCGGAATTGGTAAATCGGAATTGGTAGATAGGTCATGACCTAGAAAAAAATTAGGTCATGACCTAGAGAAAAAAATTAGGTCATGACCTAGAAAAAAAATTAGGTCATGACCTAGAAAAAAATTAGGTCATGACCTAGAAAACAATTAGGTCATGACCTAGAAAAAAATTAGATCATGACCTAGAACCCATTCAGACCATTCTGACCCCCCATTCATGACCCATTCAGAATCTGTTGGAAAGAAATGCTTATACTCCCAGAATGAATTTACAAGGGGATGCTTTTCTTATAGGAGTTAGGAATTTTCTATAAATTAATGGTCTGAAAGTAGATGTAGCCGTCACTGAAGCCTGATAGCCTGGAAACCTGCATCTGAAATAGCTTTGTCGACAGTAAATTGAACAAAAAGGGGCGTATGCGAAATAAACTTTTTTCTGTTAATTGTTTTTCAAGCAGCAAACATTGATAGGATCACTCCAGGAATCCAGGGCAATTTTTTCTTAAAACAGTGAAAAAATTTTAACGTCTATTAACCGAACAACAAATCTCCCTCTTTGATTTCTGGTAAAAAAATTACTGTTTCCGGAAAACATTCTCAAAATCGAAAGACGCTGTAAATTCGATGATGTCTTGGGCATTATCCAAGTTTTCACTGTTTCAACATTTTTTTGAAAATATTGTGTGAGAACGTCAAAATTGCTTTTTTTATTTCAATGCGTTCTTAGCAGTAACACTCCAAACATGAAGTATTCCAGAGCAATATTCAAATGAAACAGTAAAAAATGTAAGGCTTAAAAATGATTCCATCAAAAAGTTCCACGAATGAGTTTTCTCTTGCTATATTAAATTTTCAAAATTTTTTGGAGACATTGTTTCGAAAAATAAATTTTAATTTTGGTACAATGTTAGAAATTGATTCGTTTTCCATTGAAGGTAACTGTAAATTTTTATTCTGAGCAATTCGATAAATTATTGGAGGAATTAATTTGAACTGATGTTCTATATATTAAATATTTCATTTGAAACAGATAAATAATCCTGTTCAAAGTTTCAGGATTTTGAGAAATAAAGTATTTTTTCTGAACTTTTTTACAGTTACAAAATTAGTACTCTAACACAAATTTTCCACATTTTATCGTTTAGTTTTGACACTGATTAGTCCGGATTCAGAAATTGAGCATGTTTACTGTTTCAAAAAATGTTTTAAGTCGCACTGTCAGAATCTCCAATATTGTATGTATTTATTACTTCTCTTGGATGTGAAATGGTAAAGAAATGAAAAAAAAAAGAAGAGAAAAGAAGATACATGTTCAAATGTTATATCTGGAGGATTTTCTATTCTGAGCAATGTTATTTTATGGCGACGCTAATACTCTTAGCATCAAGTGGACGTGCCCAAGTTCCCATTAAAACGTTAAAAAACTTCAGCTTTTTCAAACAATTCTAAACAAAAAAGTTTCTCATTTTTGAGAATTTATGTGAGGGGAAATACAATAAAACCTGTTTGAATATGAATTAGTTTCGAGAAAAAAACATTTTTTACCTAATTTTTCTACTGTTCCAACAGAAATTGTTTCAAAACTGTTTAGTTACGAGTTTGATACATGGTAGCTGATCAGATGTTTTTTTTTACAGTTTCAAAAATTAGTTTTCCTATTTTTTGAAGAATTTGCAACCATTCGTTGACCATAATTAAATTATTTATGTTCTGAGCAATTCTTGTGAAAATATTTCAGCTTTGTCAGCAACAAAATTCACTGGTCCCAATATTTACAGTTTCAAAAATCTTTGCCTAAAAGCTACATATTCGATTTTTAGAATGAAACGTATGAATCAGTTTATCGAAATTGAATGTTTTCACATTTGGCCGATGAGTTAACTGTTCAATGACCAGCCTACTACAGAAAAAAATTATTTTTTACTGTTTCGTGATGCAAGAGGGAAATAAAATAGAATTTTAAAAAAGGCTAAGAAATTACGAGCAGAAATTTTGACTGACAGAAATTTTGATCCAGGAAAACATTTGAAACAGTGAATTTTCTTAATTTTCCATGGTAAGTTTTTCAGTTTTATTCCTGGTAGAGGACGTTTCGTGATTAATTTTTCTCGAAGGAGCAAGAACTCAACATTTGATAACACGTAGAACAACTTTCCACTATCATGAAATTTCTATAAAATATTAGGAGCATCATTTAACTGTTTCAAAATTTTTCCATGTCTTTTCTATATTATTCCTCGTTACTCATTATACATATTTTTTCCCCAAAAAAAACTTTTTTCCTCGATATGTATGTAATTTTTTCTACAAGTTGAAACTATTCCTGTGTTCTGCAACTTATTGATTTTCAATTTTTTTTCGAAAAATAATTTTTTCCCGTTTCAAAGTTTCTAAAGTTTTCCTATTCCTAGAAACTTGTGGTTTCCATAACGCTAATTCTTCATTGGCATCAATATTTACTGTTTCAAGAAAAAAACATCAACTTTCCTAATCACTTCATTGAGATTACAAGTTTGCTGAACAATTTTTTTTGCTTCTTGATGAAATTTCAAAAATCATGAAACGAACAATAAAATCAATGAGGTTATCATGGTCATGATTTTTTTCTGTTTCAAATTTATTCTCAAAGAAAATCGTTTATAAAATCTCGTTATTTCAGTTTATTTTTTGAGAAAACATTGCTCTTCGAGTGGTAGGATTTTGAGCAAATCGTTTCTTTTTTTCTGAAATTCTATTTAATTTTTCTGTCTAAACATGAAACATGTTAACTAAAACAGAAACTCTACAATATACTTTATTAAAAATCTCTCAACTACTTCAAACTCTTTTTTTTTGGGAAACAGAAACTTTTTTTTACTGTTTCAGAATTTACCCAGTTTTTGGCAGGTCACATTGCAGATAGTAATATGGTAGTTAAGGCAAGATAAATTGTCTGTAAAACAATTTTTTCGAATCAGTTTAAGAATTGTACATATATGGCGGGTAGAGCGTTAATAGTTTTTGCTCCAATTTTTTATTCTCAAAATTCCGGTGAAACAGTTAAAAAAATATGATGAAATCAGAGAGTGAAACTGTGGAAACTAGAGCTTATCAATTTTTTTTCAAATTTGTATTAAAAAATACTGTGTCAAAAGAATTGTAAAGATTTTTCGAATTGTGATTCAAGCGTTCATTGATTGTGATTCTGGAAAATCCCATTTTTGGCTCCGCGACATTTCGAAACTAGACATTTCGCAACTAGACGTTTCGAAACCTGAATTTCTGCAACTATGACGTTTCGCAGTTTATAAAATTTAGATGAAAACACGTCCTGAGCGAAGTCAAAATGGCGGCCGCGGCCGAAATCGTGTTTCTGGGTTTTGTTATTCCGTTGCTCGGAAGTTGTGGCGGCCTAGCGGCCCTTGTGGAGGGACCAAAGTTCAGTTTATAATATGACGGCCGTCCACGGCCTCAGGCCGCGTAGGCCGCGGCCTCCATTTTGACAGCCTTGCTATCATCACAACAAACGAATAATAATTTTTTAAATAGGAAAAACTTTTTACTGTTTCATGAAAATAATTGGAAAACTGCTATTCAGCTATGAATAATTGGCGATTCAAAAATTTTCGGATTTTTTCACAGCAATAAGCCAGTTTTCCGATCTTTTTTGCAATTGAATTATTAGATTATTTAATGGACCGTATTGTTTGATGGATCAGTGAAAACTAATTTTCTTACACCGGTCATTCCTAGAACATCAACTTATTGAAGATTTTGCAACTACTGAAAACGCATTTTTTTGTGAAACCGAATTTTTTTCTGTTTCAAGAAAAAATTGTTAATAAGTTTCCTATCAATGATCAATAATCTGAGGTTGGGCTTACATTTTAAGGAAAATATTTAAAACCCCGCCGCCCTCATTTCCCCGCCCAACCCTCACCCGCTCAAAACGCCATTTCGTACCGAATAAACGAATCTCCAATATTCCAAATGTCGAACTTCTGGTGAAACAGTGAAAAATTTTCATTTATCAGATGGAAAAATAAAAATCAAAATGAGTTTCAAAAATGTGCATCCGAATTATAATCATAACTTTCATAAGGGAACCAAAAGTTATTCAGTGATAAGTGCTGGACAGACTGACACACGGACAGAGCTTGCCGCTTAGTATATAGAAGAGATAATTTTCGCTCCATTTTTTTATTCTCGAAATTCCGGTGAAACAGTTGAAAAATATGCTGAATTAAGAAAGTAAAGCTGTTAAGATTATCAATTTTTAGTCGAATTTGTATTAAAAAAATTACTGTATCGGAAAAAATTGTATAGAATTTTCGAATTATAATTCACGCGTTCATTCATAGGAATCATCTGGAAACGTTTTTCTTTTTGCTCCATGACTTTTCACAACTAGACATTTCGACTAGTATTTGTTGGGGACCTGCGGTGCAATAGAGAATCAGAAAGGCCGACACGTCTTCATTTAATTATTAACTATTTCCCATTTCTAAAATGTGTCTTGAGACGTGACCTCACAAAAATCCAGAAATCAGATGGATAAATATCATTTTTGAAACCAGCGTGAAAATTCCAATCAAACCCAAGTTGTCCGGTTCCAAATGGTCATCTATGAACGATTTTAGTTTTATTTTTTGGCCATTTTTTCCCTAAATTACGGTTTCCTCCCTGACCTCAAAAATTTTTGAACTAAACTTTTTCTAATTCTTTTTCGTTCTTATAGAGTATCATCAGGGCTACAAAGAAATACTATTTTGATACCCAATTTCAATTTCTGAACCCAGTTATAGGACGGAAACGGCGGTCCCAGTATGAAAAAACTCGAAAATGTCAAAAAATTAGAGCACATTTTTATGGCTCACAAGTAGGAGAGTGGTCCGAATGACTCGAGCTATGGCTCATTCGATTGAGCTCGGCGAGTTACATATTACCTGTGAATTGTTAACGAATTTTTCTAAAACTGGGTCAGTAGGAATTTAAAGAGTGAAAATAAATTTTAATTTTCAGTGTAAATTTTGTTTGACATAATGGTAGGTCGCAAATCTCTCGTTATAACTCCGCTCAAAATGATCCAACCACCACGCCAAAAAGTTCCCCACATAGCCAGAACGATTTCACATACGCCCAAAATTTTGCAAAGGATTTACTCAAAAACGGGGCTCACACGGCTCGCGCAAAGTTGAAAAATTGGCGATTTTTGACGTTTTTGCGGGGACATTTTTTGCGAAAAAATCGTTCACCCCTGCACATTCTATATTTAAGGGAGAAATTAGAAACCTGAAGTTTCGCGACTATGACGTTTTGCAAATGGTAAAAGATAGCTAAAACACGTATATGACTAAATTTGACGACTTTTATCGGTTGCGAAACGTCTAGTTACAAAGTGTCGCGTACCCTTTTTTTTCTACTGTTTCAAACAAAAGTTTGTTCATTTCATCAGTTTCTGTAACCATTGTATTATAGTTTCTCTTTTTCATCAAATTCCATTTCCAAACAGAAAAATTTTGAAATTTTTACTGATTCAAAAATTCATAGTCACTATAATTTTAGCAATTTAGAATGTTGTATGGCGTGAGTTTTTGCACTAAAACTTTTATTTTTCCAAACAGTGATTCTTATAAATTTCAGTAGCTGAAATAGATGAAAAAAAATTAAATGAATTTTTATACTTTCGAAAAAAAATTTTTTATACAATCTTTCCTGTTTCTTCTTTCATCGAACAGTACACAAGAGCACTTATCTACATTTATTTTCAAATTTTCAGTAAAATTAACAAAAAGCATTCAGTGATGGGAGATAACATAATGAAATTTTAGGCTCTCCGACACTACGCAACTAGACGTTTCGCAACCGACAAAAGTCGTTAAACATAAGTTCCGATATGTTAGGTTTCGAAATGTCATGGTTGCGAAACGTCTAGTTGCGAAGTGTCGCGGAGCAAAATCTTCAACCACCCTCAAACGTTTTGAAAAAAAAACATTGTTTTACTGTTTCATCAAAATTTTCAGAAAACTGCTATTCAGCTGTGAATAATCGACTTTTGATGATTATTTTATTGCTATAAGCCACTTTTCCGATCCTTTTTGCAAGTAAATAATTAGATATATAATAAACCATATGAATACATACATTTAATAGATTAGTGAAAATTAATCAGATAATCAGATTGTTGAATACTTCTCAACAACTACGAACTCAGCTTATTTTTTTGTGAAACAGATTTTTTTTTTCTGTTTCAAAAAAATGTTAATGAGTTTCCTAGTAATATTCGGTAACATGTGGTTGGTTAATAATATTTGGTAAGGCTTCCATTGAGAGGAAAGTATTTTGGACCCCGCCGCCCCCGTTTTCTCGCTCAAAACGCCCTCTTGTACAGGCGTGGAGAAATTTCGCCCAATGGAAGCCCCACTCTGAGGCTTTTCTAACCAATTTTTTGTTGTCTTCAAATTTTCAGCGTAACCACCATATATGATTCGAGCAGTAGCCTTCTTTCAATTTTTTCCAATGTCGAATTTCTGTTGAAACAGTAAAAACTTTTCTGTAATGTTACATGTTCACAGTCATTTTTCAGAGGGAAAAATGAAAATCAGAACGAGTTTCAAAATATTTTATAAGTATTCCATTCTGTAATCTAAACATATATACATTTTCAGTTCAAAGTTTTAAGACACGTTCTCTGAGAAACTCGAGGAAGCGTCACTTGGCTTATGTACAAAAGTTTCAAACTGGTCCAAGTGTTCTGATATTTTTTGTGTGTGGTACCCCAACACTACTTATACTTATGCCACATAATTTTTTAAGCTCCGCCCCCTTTCAGATAGTGTACCGAGATCATAAGTCCAAAAAATTAACTTTTTTCTCCGAAGAGATAGTGACTAGATCCAAACTGGAATCGATTGCTGGTACCATTTGAATGTTTTTTTGTGTTTAGTGCAAAATTCTATCATCACATCTTCAAGCATAAAACTGCGTTTTTCTGCAAATTTAGCTGATTTTTCGCAAAAATGAAGATGCGGCGGGCCGGGGACCATATCAAGCCAAGCTATTCTCATCGGTATATTAATTTACGTCACCAATGTGGTCAAACCCCCACTGGTTGGACCCGGAAACCGATCCCATAAAGGGTGAAAAACTCGATAGTATTGAAAATATCTCCAAAAATCCATGTATCCCTATACATGGATAAAATGCAAAAGTCAAAGATTTTGATATTATTTATGTTTTGGGTAGTACTAGTCATCAGTAGTTCACCCCAAAAGTATTACCCTCTTTCCTCCCTCTGGAGCCATGTGGCATCGCTCTAAAAAGTCATACCTGGAGAAAACTTCGATCGATCATAACTTTGTGAATTTTCGACCAATTCGGCTAATCTTTTAACTATTTGATAGTTATTCAAATGGTGCATAAAAAAGTCAACTGGAGCCTTTTTCAATTTCGCTGAACAGAAATGTTATTTGTACAAGAGGAGAATATTGCATATCTCTTGTTTTTATTATGATTGTAAAAAGTGTGGCGATTTTGCTCCAATTGACTTTTTTGTGCACTAATTCAATAACTATCAAATGGTTATAAGATTAGACAAATTGGTCGAAAATTCACAAAGTTATGATCGATCGAAGTTTCCCCCAGGTAAGACTTTTAAGAGCGATACCACATGGTTCCAGAGGGAGGAGGGAGGGTAATATTTCGGGGGTGAACAACTGATGACTAGTACTACCCAAAACATAAATAATATCAAAATCTTTGACTTTTGCATTTTATCCATGTATAGGGATACATGGATTTTTGGAGATATTTTCAATACTATCGAGTTTTTCACCCTTTATGGGATCGGTTTCCGGGTCCAACCAGTGGGGGTTTGACCACATTGGTGACGTAAATTAATATACCGATGAGAATAGCTTGGCTTGATATGGTCCCCGGCCCGCCGCATCTTCATTTTTGCGAAAAATCAGCTAAATTTGCAGAAAAACGCAGTTTTATGCTTGAAGATGTGATGATAGAATTTTGCACTGAACACAAAAAAACATTCAAATGGTACCAGCAATCGATTCCAGTTTGGATCTAGTCACTATCTCTTCGGAGAAAAAAGTTAATTTTTTGGACTTATGATCTCGGTACACTATCTGAAAGGGGGCGGAGCTTAAAAAATTATGTGGCATAAGTATAAGTAGTGTTGGGGTACCACACACAAAAAATATCAGAACACTTGGACCAGTTTGAAACTTTTGTACATTACTGTCCTCGAGTTTATCAGAGAGCGTGTCTTAAAATGTTCTTCCTTGCAAAAAAAAAATAATATGCAAGAAGATAGAGAATGATTGGAAAACTGAAACAACTTTATGATAATTTTTTGAATGAAACAGTAAATACTTTTTTTCTGTTTCAATGAAAAATTCTCATCTTGTGAATGTATCAGGTGGAATGGTTGATCCTATTAAAATACAATTTCAAATGCAATTCTCCTATCCTAATAAATTGTTAGTTGGAATCGTCTCTCCAACTGATTGACTTTTTCCAAAACTTCACTCAGCCAACGACGAAATAATTCAAAAAGTTTATCTTGGAATGGGAAAAGTAAAAAAAAACATATTCAATCTTCAGAAAAATAGAATAACATAGAAAACTAAAAATGATTCTACCGAAATCCTATTGAAGCGGGTATTTTTTCATACGAACTCATTGTATATTCTACACTTGAACTTCCAGTGAAACAGTGAGAACTTTTCTGAAATGAAACATATTCAGTGCCTTTTTCAGGTGAAACGTTGAAAATTAGTCTTTCCCCAACTTTTCCTCGATTTGCGGTTCACTTATTGAAGGTTTCTCAATTACTACAAGCTCAGTTTTTTGTGAAACAGAATTTTATTCTGTTTCAAGAAAAAATGTTAATGAGCTTCCTATCAATGATTGATAATCTGAGGTAGGACTTCGATTTGGGGGAAAATATTTTGGACCATGCCGCCCTCCGTTATCCCGCCCAACCCTCGCCCGATCAAAACGCTCTCTCGTACAGGTAACGGAGAAAGTTTGACGGAACTCGTTTTTTCATTGCTCATGGGTAAAAAACAGGCGAAAATTTGTCCGAATGGAAGCCCTACTCTGAGGCTTTTTTTCTAACGAGTTTTTTGCTGTCTCCAAATTTTCAGCGTAACCACAATGTATAATACCGGCAGTAATCTTTTCTCAGTTTTTTCCAATGTCGATATTTTGGTGAAACATTAAAAATTTCTTGTAATGTTACATATCCAGAGCCGTTTTTCACAGAGAACAAATGAAAATCCAAATGAGTTTAAAAAAAGTGTAGAAGTGTTTTGAATTATAATCTGAAATTTCATAAATTTTCAGCTCAATGTTTTGGAAATAATGTATTGAATAATTGTGTACTTTGTCAGTTTTTACTGCTTTTCGAGATATTTTTTTCTCAGAAAAATATTACTCAAGAACATGCAGGAAGACACGAGTGTCATTGGAAAGTTTGAACTACTCTATGATAATTTTTTGGATGAAACAGTAAAAATACTTTTTACTGTTTCAAAAAAATGTTCCCATCATAAGAATGTATTAGTTGGGATGGTTGATCTTCTTTCGAACGTTAAAATTATTTGTTTCAATCAAGAAAGATTCTTTTATCATGAAAATTTCATATTAAAATACCGTTTCAAAAAAATTTTCTTATCCCAAGAACGTGTTAGTTAGTATTAACCACTCCACTGATTTAGTGATTAAAAATTAAGGCTTGTTCGCCGGACGGGCGAATTCGGACACCCGCCGTCCGTCCGCCGTCCGCCCCGTCCGCCCCCCGTCCGTTTGCCGTCCGTTCGCCGTCCGCTTCAGGAAGCGAGGGTCGGTTTTTGGCAAAAAAATTTTTGTGCCAATTTTCTTTTTCAATCCGATTTTCGGCTCGATTTATGAGCTTCAAAACATATTTCGTTCCAAAAATCCCAGTTCTCTTCAAAAATGAGCTGAAAACCCGAAGAAAAATGCAAAAAATTGAGAAAAGTCCGTGAGTTGACGTGAAATAAAAGTTTTATACACCGTCACGTCAGAATGCAGACGGACGGCAAACGGACGGACGGCGGACGGGGGCGGACGGCGGACGGGGCGGACGGGCAATTCGCCGTCCAAATACAAGCCTTATTAAAAATTTCACCAAACCAACGACGAAATGATTTGGATAGTCGAAATGAATTGGAATGAGAAAAATCAAAAAAAAAATTTTCAAGCTTCAGAAATAACTAATATCAATAACATGAGATTAACATAGAAAATCAATGATGATGCTTCATGAATTCTATTGAAACAGTTATTTTTTGATACAAGTTCACTGTGTCCTTGACTGAAAATATTTTTTTTTCAATATTATCCATTTCCAGGATTTTTTTGGTTGAATGTTATCTAAATTATGAAAATCGTAACCTGGAAATTTATTTCAAAAAAAAAAAAAAAAGTTCTGTTCTATGGAAAACGTTTTGTAGAAAACCCGGTCATTACGATCGTTTTGCTCTGTGAATACATGTAATCAACATTTTTCCCTCATATTTTCAAATATTGAATTTTCCGGTGAAACAGTAAGAATTTTTCTGAAATGAGGCATTTTCACTGTCTTTTTTCAGGTGTGACGGTGAAAGTTAGCTTTTCCCAACTTTTCTTATTTGAGTTCTAGAAAGTTACTGTTTCTAAAAATATGTAGAAAAAATCTGAATTACAATCTGAACTTTTATTTTATTTCAGGTATGGTTTCAAAAAACATTTTTTTTTTCAAAAAATGTTATGTACTTTTCATTTTTGACTAATATATACGTTTTTTAGAAATATATCTTCTCTGAAGTTAGTCCATTCAAAAACGGGTTGGAAATCAGCGATTAGAAACTTCTAAAACTACTGTATGATAGTTTTTCAGATGAAACAGTAAAAACTTGTTTACTGTTTCAAAAAAATCGCATTATCCTGTAAACCTGATAGCTGAGATAGATTCTCATCAGTTGATGCAAGAATTGAGAGCAATTTTTCCAGTTCCAAAAAATCTGAACTTGTTTTTGATGCAGAAAAGATTTTTTTATCTCGTGAGAATTGAAAAAAAAATTTCACGGTTTTAAAAGTTTTACTGCTCCGACGTCGTGATCATTCGGACAGTCCATTAGGATTATTTTTTATTAAAATGGGAAAAGGCAAGAAAATGTTTTTCAAGCTTCTGTCAAAAATTTGCTGTTTCAAAATGAATTATTGGAACGAAATGAGGAAGTCTTAATTCAGTTGTGTACGGGTTACTGCGCTATCGAAAACTTCAAAAATTCCTCTTGATCTCTCATTCTTTACTAAATTTTTTTCACTGTTTCAATTGAAAAATGTAATGAGCTACAAATATTTTACTGCTACTTTCCCCTTTTAATGATAAAAATTGAGGAAAAATGCATTTGAACTGTGGAATGAACAAAATATCTTCCCGGAGCCATCACCAGACATGGTGGGACAGTAATTGTTTTTTGTTCCAAATGTCTCACTTGTTTTTTATAGTTGAAACTTCCACCTGATATAGTTACTATCTTATTTGAAATTGGTAAATGTGGCCCGTACATTTTGATAATCCAACCCCTCTTTCTTGCAAATTTTTACTCACTCGCATGGATGAAACCGGAAAAATTTTGATGCCTGGAAAAGTTTATTGTCCCACAAAGAAATTGATTCATATCCCCTAACTATAAGACTCGTTGGGATTCTTTTTGCTTGCTGCTATTCTTGATATATATATATATATATATACACAGTTTGGATTGCTTTACTGTTCCATGGAAATTTTTCGTTCGTTAACTCTTCTTGTTTCTGTTGCACTGTGACTCAATTGAAATTTTTCTTCTGTTCGCTCAGGAAACAGAGAAATATTTCCTAAGAAAAAATAATAATTTCTGACTTAATTTTTTCCAAAATTATTTTCCATAATTCGGAATAATTCACCAAAAATTCAAACATAGATTTTTTTCGCTGTTTCAGTTTTTCACGATTCCAGCGCTTTTCTTAGATAAACAGTTTCCATAGGTGAAACTCCTCAATATTTTTTATCAGTAAAATTAAAACAAATTATTTGGAGAGCCTTCGAATTGTCGACAGCTCGAAATTCATGAAACACAGTGGATACGTTTTTATTTCCAAAACAGGAAAGTACATTTACTATTAAAGGAAATAAACCACTCACAGCAAAAAAAAAATAATGATAGCATTCTAATCTAATTCTCATGAAACGGTATTTTCTCGTGCAAAACTGAGGATTAACAAAAAATATTGCTTCATAAGTTTCCTGATCTTTGGGATTTTCCAAAGCTGATTAGTTTGCTTTTCACAATATTGGTAAAAAAAATTTACTGTTTCATCAAAAAATTTGATAAATGAAATTTTTAATGTAATTGTTGTGTAGAGGGATTCTACTTCATAGCAAAAAAAAACAACAGCTAATGAAAAATCAGCTTTAAAATACTGTCACTG
>GL380787.1:1037-17878 GCA_000143925.2 Caenorhabditis brenneri | reverse complement strand
AAAAAATGAAATTAGTTTTTTTTGTTTTTTCCTAAAATCATAGAAATACACCGTCAACTTGAACGACTGAAATCGCTGGAAATCCTCCAGAAAACGCTTTAAAAGTACTAAAAATCGAATTCCCGCCAAAGTTTTGTAGGTGCGGCCTGAAAAAAACACCGTTCTCGTGTACTCCTCTCGGAGACTTACCTAATTATTATTTTTTGTTTTTTGCGCGTTTTAGGGTTTTTTTTTGGCTAAAAATGGGATTTCATAGCAAAATCGATCTGTTTTGGATCGGAAAACGATAGATAATCGTAATAAATTGATTTTTCGCGTTTTTCAAGCCGATTTAGTCATTTTTTCGGAATTTTTTCACCAAAAATTGCTATAGTTTTGAAAAAAAAAATCAATAACTCGCTATTTTTTGTAATTTTTCTCGGTTTTATAAGCTCAAAATAGTTGGAATTAGGTTCGTTTGGGTAGAAAAACTCGGATTTTCGGAGCCAATTTTTCGATTTTTTCCGAATTTTTTCTCAATTTTTCTCCCAATTTTTTTTCTCCAAGGGCAGCAAAAACCCCAAATTCTTCTTCTACACGGGCACATATGACGTCTCTATATGACAGTTGTTTTGCGACATTTATCATCATCGGAGCCTTCTTCTTTCCGATGTCGAACAAAAAAAAATTAGTGTGTTACACGTTACACATAAATTGGAGGAAAAGAAGAGAAGGCCTTCATCTTTTCTTCTTCTTCACTGACCACCACCGCAACCCATCTAATCTGGGGTCGTCGCATTTGTACCTCTACCAAAGGTCACTTTTCTCCTCATCTTCTTTTCATTTTCCGCCTCTCTCTATGTTATTCTTGCCCCCATCCCCCTTTCCTCATCGCTTTATTCCATTCCGCAGCGCTCATTAATTTTGTGTGTCTGCGTCTCGCTGATCTTTGTAGTCTTTCTCGTATGCAAAGCATCTCAATATTATTACTGCCCGATCCATATAGAAATTGAAAGCGAGGCGAGGAAATAATACACACAATTCACACCTTGACCTTTTCGTATTCAAATTGTGGGAAAATGCAGATTTTTCGGTGGTTTTTGTTGATGGTTTTTCTGTGAGATTTTCAAATTTTTCGAATTTTCTATTTTTCCCAGAATTTTTTTTCCGCCAATTTTTAAAAAAACATAAAAATTGAATTTTCGGCTATTTTTTTTAGCGATTTCGGCAGTTTCTATTTCGATTTTTTGTCTGAAAAACGCCGTTTTTTTCTCGCAGTTTCGTTTTTTTTAGGAAAGCCTTCCAATTTTTACTAGAAAATTCAGAATTTTTGTGTTTTTTTCGTGATTTTTTTCACATTTTTTTTTGAGATTTTTCCTGTCAGAAATCTCATTTCGCCGGGAATTTTAAGCAGAAATTTCTGTAAAATTGATTTTTTTTTTGCAAATTTTTAGTTTTTTTCACAATCAGATTCTTCTTTTTTAGCTAAATCTATAGTTTCTTTCTCGAAATTTACATAGCAATTTCGCAAAAAGTCGGAATTTTCTAGATTTTTCCATCGAATATCCCATTTTCTCGGCTTTTTTCTCCATTTTCTCTCGGAATCTAGGTTTTTTGGGGATTTTTTCGCGGTTATTTCGATTTTTGCTCCCGAAAAATCAAGGTACATCGTTTGTTCTTAAGTTTTCCGAAAAAATTGCTAGATTTTCTAGATTCTGATATACGAATTTCCTTTTTCCGGCGAAGTTAGTCAAAATAAATTATGCTTTTCCACAAAAAATTGAGTCCCTTTCCCCAAAAAAAAATCGCAACAAAAATTTGTTTAGAAAAAATTTTCTTCGAGTATTCTCCCCCGTCTTCCATTCTTGTGCAAATCTCTTCTTCCACCCCAACCACTACTACAAGCATCAAAAAAAGATTATAAATACTCTCTTGAAGATGCAGCAGTAGCACGCGACGACATTCTTCTGTCCGTATGTCCTTCTCCGGTTTTCATTTTTTTTTCTGGCTCCTCTCCAGAAGGCTTGGAGGAGCTAGAAGCACCTAGCACATCATCCTCTTGTTTTCATTTTTTTCAGCGCGTGCCGCCCGTATTTTTCTCCATATCTAGCTAGATCTCCCCCTCTCTATAGAAATTAGGTTACGCTAGACGGGACACTTTGTCTAGGCCCCCGCGCTTTCTCAGGAGAAGACGAAGTTTGAATTTTTTATTACCTTTTTCTACGATATAAATTTTTTCTTTTTGTGGAAAATTTTTGGAAAATAACGAATTCGGGTCCCAATTTCTCTCAAAATGTCGTATCTCCGTTCGTTCCGGTCCGGAGATTAACGTGAACGCTTCAATATAAATCCATCATGCCTGACAGCTACCCCACCCCCATTTCCGGGAGAGAAGGCGGTGTGTCTCTTCGAAGATGCACCAAACCGATAAAAGCACAATAAGGCATTGTGTCTGGTGTAGGAGAAGAGGAGGAGGAAGATTCCAATTTCGGACACCTCCCTTTTACGAATAGGCTTTTTGCATACTTTTGAAGATTTTTGGAAGACTCATTGAGCCCTGCTCTGAGCACAGAATCCGAGCTCTTGGAGCCAGTATTTTCAAGTTTCAGAAAGCTCTGCTCTCCTGGTTTAGGGCTACAAAATGGCTCAGTTTTGAGATTTCTCGGTTCCGAAATGCCCGGTGTCAGGCTGGCTTTTTTCTTAGATACCTTCGTTCGGAAATCGCTCCGTTTCGAGTTGTTACAGTAATAACAATTCTTCGATCATGTTTCTGATCGCTTCATTCACCTCAAAGGCGCACGCGATTCGTTCCGGTGAGGTCTAACCGCGATTGAAAATTGCACTAAATTGACTCTAAATCCTCCGATTTTTGAGGCTAAATCGAGATATTCTAGCCTTCCGATAGTCTCAAGACAAGTTTATTTTGCCTGAAAATGACTATTTGTGACCCTCAGAATGGCAGAAAATGCTGATTTTCGACTCGAGAATTGTCTATTTGAACCTCAATTGTGCCAAATTTTGTTTAACGGTTTTCCTCGACATCAAAAAATCTCCAAAGCCCGGTAGGTACTTATTGTTACTCCAAAACTCTAGCAAATGCGCTCCGACGCAATTTTCTGGAAAGCGGTAGAGCGCGTTTGCCTAGCAAGCTTCGTTCATCAAGCCTTGTCTATTCCATCCCAGCTCCCGCCCCTTTGCAATTTCTAACCAATTCGTACCTCGTTTCTTCTCCACTTCTCCAATTTTTTTGTCGGCATCCCGAAGTAGAGAACTTGTTCTGGCTCTCTTCCCATCTGCGTCTTTTTCTATCCATTACTTGTCGTCGTCGTTGTCGTCGACGGCGCAAAACCCCGGAGGCTTCCCCTTCTCATCTCATTACTTAATTATGCCTCCTCACTTCCCATTCCACTCGACTTGTATTCATTCTTGTGCTCCTTCGCCTCCCCTCATCTCGGGGCTCCATGGGGTTGTCCGGAGACTAAGGTCGACTCCAATTATGTCTGTGTGTCTGCCAACTCATCTCACCAATTTATTTGTGTCGGATATATAAAGTGTAGTTGTGTCACTTTCAATTTATTATTGACTGCCGACACAGCCGCCGCAAACATTTTTGATCGGTCCATGATGTTGACAAGTAATGTCTCCTCTCTCTCTTGTCGTCGCAAAAATCAGAAGGACACGCCCACTTTGTCATGCCCATCTTCTCTTGTCCTTCTTCCAATTGGAAGAAATAAATGAAAATGAGCAAGAAGAGCAGAGTAGAGGCCGGATGAGTGTTGTTAGCACCATTTAATTGATTTTTGGCTAGTTCTTTTTGGGTTTTTGTTTGATTTTTCTTGAAATCAAAAAGGCTGAAAATCTGAGTAGCAAAATCTTCAGGTTTTGGCTCGGAGAATTGAGCAGAGATAAGGATTTCAGCAAACACCATATCTCAGCTTTTGCTTCAAATCAGACCAGAACCTGGGATTTGACTCTTAAAGTGATCGAAAATCCGGAAATCGGCTTAAAAATTGAGCAAAACCCCCAGTTTTCCGCTTAAAGTGCATTTTTGATCCGTCAACCCCCGAATTTTTCTAATTTTGCTCTGTTTTTAGCTCCAACCGTTCAAATTCGGTTCCAAAACTAGTCAATTCTGTGGTGAAGCAAGCCTACTTGGCCTCACCGATAAATACAGGTTTCTGACGTTTGATCCTCTCTAGTTTGGAAAAAAGAGGTTCTAAACTCCATTCATACCGAATTACTGAGTTTCTTCGTGCTCAAAGATCGCCGAATTCGAGAGCTTTCGCTCTTAGTTACGGTAGGTTCTAAAACCGAGTTGTCGTAAGATTCACTGCCCAGTCTGCAAACACCGATTGCACACAGAAATCTTTTCTCGGTGACCAAAAACACCAAGCAGAAAAACAAAGAAAAAAGTGTCAGAAACATGGAAAAATAATGTCGCCGCTCTTTCATGCTCATCTCATCTTAGTTTTTGCCTCCAAAATGTTCTATTTACCTACCCTCCTCCTTTTTTCCCCCAAAACGCAGGGCAGCAGCAGCCACTTGAAAATGGTGTGGCGGGGCGCCTCCCCATTCTTATTTCTGTACTCTTTTTGTGTTGCTTGTCCTTGCGTGCCGTCGCCGCATTTTTCGATATTTTCCCCAGGTTATTGTTTTCTTGTAGGCTCTCGACACTTTTTGAAATGAAAAGTTGGGTATAGTCAGCCAGAGATTCGTCGATCCTGTCGCTGAGCGTTTGATCTACCGCAAAGGCGCACGCGTTCTAGGAAGGTCTCAACACGATTTGAAGCCTCTTCATCGTGGCGAGATGCGCCTTCAAGGCTAGGCCAGGCAGTTATACGGCACACTAGCCTAAAATCTAGCTGTGAACTGGTGGAAACAGGCTCAAAACGGCTGTAAGAGGTTCGGAAAAATCCACGGATCAGCCCGCTCAGATGGCTATTACCTTTCTCAAAGGCTAGTGAATAAGTTGGCCTAAATTAGCTAACAGCAAGTGAAAACGAGCTCGAAAACCTGTGAAAACCGGTTGAAATCGACCAAAAGCTGCTGGAAAGTGACAAAATTGATCCTGAAAACCTAAGCACGCCTAAAATTGGCTGGATTTCAGCTGGAAACGTACAGACTATTCGGCTCAAACAGCCTGAAATCGGTTAAAACCGGTCAAAATTGAGCCGGACGCGGCTCCGAACAATTTACAGTATGATTTCCGAATAGTCGTAAGCAATAATACCGACTCTGCAACCACCCTGAAACCACACCGCCACGTCAATTTGCGGTCCATCTCCGATTCCCAAAAAGTGTTCTAAAAAATTAGATCACATTCCCTCCAATACTATGTGGGTTATCGTCATTTAATCTAACAGTTCCTCTCCCTCTCTTCCGATTCATAAAAAGACCCGGAGATAAGTGTTTTTGGGGGAGACCGCCCAGGGTGTGTGTGGAGAAGTGGCTAATAAAATGATTGCAATAAATTTACAACTGGCCTTTTTCTCCTTCTCGATTTGTACCGCCCTTTTTTTCTGGGCGTACACATCTTTCAAAATCGGATTTATATTCGAAAACGGTCATTTTTCTGCAAATCGCAGAAATTCGTTTTGCCGGAAAATCCTGATGTTTTTACGCTGAATTTCAAAATTTTGGCAATGGAGCGCACTTCGAACTCCCGTGGTCAGAGTGTACAAGCTTCCGAAGAACTGTTCCAAATACCTAATGTTTGTGCCCCACATTTGTTGGTTTTCGCACGTTCCCTTCTCTCACTCTCTCCATTTTTCTAAGCCCCCATTCATTATATTTTCCATCCTTTTCCGAATGGATCTTTTTCCAAAATTTTTGGAATTAAAGGCGCAACCGGAAATTGGATGGATGCTACTTTTTTGAAAAATTGCCATTTTTCGGCTATTCACACCAGCCATATGGCCTCTCCGTTTCCCGTCTTATATGCATTAAGAAGGGTTAGTATGGTCGGCGGAAGAAGAAAACTAATTAGAAGAACGCATCGAGAATTTTCTCTCGTTTTCTCTTCTCTTTTTTTTCCTTTGGTGGTGGTGTTAAAGGAATTAATCAATCGATCCTGTTCCTGTAAACACATTGTGAGTGTGTGTTCTTCTCATTGAAATGTAAATGAGAAGGGGAACAGACCCGAGTGAAAAAATGGGAGAGAGAAGGTGACTATCCCATTTTCGAATAAAAATTTTTATTCGAAAAATGGATAGAACACCGCTCGTTAATCACACGAAAAGTGCAACTTTTTTCTTTTCGAATCGGTCGACATATTTTCGAAATAATGGGTTTCGAAAGGTCAAAGCCGTACACATTTTCGATATTCGATCGCATTTTAGTATTTGTACTTATGTACTTACCAGCCTGCCCATGCGCCTTCGGCGCATTTGCAGTCTGGACTGTTCGCGGCTACGCCGCTCACTATAAATAGCATTTTCACGAAAGTTTACGTGGGCTTTTTTCTATCTATTTCTTTTTGCTCTATAAATTTTGTGCGGGTTTAGCGCAGTAGGGAAAACACGTGAATATCGTTCAAAAGGTCCCAAGTTCAAGTTTTGCTCGTGAACTTCCTCTTTCTTCTCATTCTGCGGACATCCGGACAGATCCCGGAAAAACGGACAGAATCCACGGGCGTTTTATCATTCTTATATATAAAGAATGACGTGAGGGTTGTGTGTAAATATATTTCTATATATATATATATTTGTTTGTCAGTCTCGCCATCAAAAGATTCACGGATTCAGAAAAGTACCGTGACCTTTCCCTGAATAGTGAGCGGCGAAGCCGCGAACATCATTTTCAAAAAAGTGAGCCGCGAAGCGGCGAAAAAAAACAAGACTGAAGCGCCGGAGGCGCGGCAGTCTTGTATATAAGAATGATTCCTATCGTGCCGACTCAGTTCTTCTGAACCATATTTCAGTATTTCATCAAAATTCGGTTCTAATTCTTTTCTCCCTATGGCCATTAGCAAAGCTAGACAGCATTGCGAAAAAAAGGTTATATAGACCCCGGAATCGTCAATCTAATTCACGGTTGTGCGAGAAATTTTTCGGATTTCCCTGAAAAAATCTTCGAAAAAAAATTTTTCGGAATCTGAATTTTTTATCGAGAAATTGATATTATAAAGGTACAGTACGCATTCAGACTTTTTTAAAGGCGCATGGAGTTGGTCTCGTAACGAATTGCCACACTAGCAGTGGTGGCAGTCATTTTCGTCGTGGGACCATGCGACCCATGCGCCTTTAAAAAAACTGAATGCGTACTGTAACTTTATAATAATTCACTGGCGATCTGCGGAAAAAAATTCTGAAAAATCCAAAAATTTCAGCCAATTTTGGCATTTTCCGAAGTTTTTTGTTGCTTTTTTTTTTGAAACGATCGAGTTTTCGATTTTTCCGGGCAAAAAATTTCGAAAAAAAATCGTTTTCGATTTTTCTCGCACAAATTTTTTTTTTTTTGAAAAAATTTTCGAAGATCATTTTTCGCCCTACCATGTCTGGAATCGTGAGTCTAGGTCTTAAATTCTAGGATCGCATTGAATTTTCCTCTAGAAGGATCCACGATCCTCAGAAAGTAAACTCGAATTTTTTCTCCTATTCTGAATCATGTATCCCAAGATTTACAACGATGTTTATTTGTTTTTTCCTCTTCTTGCCGCCAAAAGTAACCCTTACCCCCGTCCTCTCTTCACAAACATACAATTCCAAAAAGAGGGTATTGACACGTCCTCGTTTTCAATGTTTACAAAAAAATCCTTGTTTTTCTAATACTCTTCATCCTGATACTCTCTCATTCTCTCCTCAAAAAACCCCCACCACTTTCCCACAAATTGCCACTTCTTCTCCGTCTATCAGCAGGCTCTCCGCTTCTATTTTCTTTTGTTTCAATTTAATCAAAACACACACTTCTCTTCTTCTCTCCCATACCTTATCACTCATACTCTTCCTGTCTGCGTCTCTCCTGTTTTTCTATCTTTTGACACTCACACTGGTGGAAGGGTTTTCCATTTTGTGTACGACTACGTAGTGCTAATTGTTTATTGCTCACACCTATATAGGGTGGCAGGAAGGAATTATATGGCAGAGGTAGAAGGGTTTTTAGTGGTGATTTAGGAGTTTTTTACCGATTTTTTATTTCCGAAAAATTGTCAATTTAGAAAAGGTAGGGACTAGTAATTTTAGAGACAAAATCAGTATTTTTTCTCCAAAAATTCTCATTTTCGGCTTAGAAACCCTAAACCTCTATCCAAAAATCTTGAGGGTCATAAAATGCTCGGAAAGCCAAAAATTAGGGTGAAAATCAGTATTTCCAACCAGGGCTGAGCGAAAAAATTTCGAAAAAAAAAATTTTTTTTCCGGTTTTTTCGGTCATTTTCCGAATAATTTTTGGGACAAAAACGGCTTTGAGTTTTATATTTCTATGTTATTACCGTCTTTTTTCCCATTTTTCCTAGAAAAAACCAAAAATTTCGAAAAAAGGAAAGTTCGTTTTTCGTTATTTTCGCCCTGGAAAACTCGAAAAAGGATTTTTCGATTTTTTTCGGAATTTTTTTTTCGCACAGCGCTAGTTGTGAGCCCGCAAAGATGGGTTTTCAGCATCAAAGCTACTTTATAAACGGAAAAAGCGACACAAAATGGAGGTTTCCAATGAAAAATCTACCGTTTTGCTTAATTTAGGAAAAAATCCGAGAAATGGTACAGTAAGAAATTTCGAGAGCGTGGTGAGACCTTCCCTAGAGTGCGCCTTCAAATTAGCTGAACGACTGTAAGAAATTCGATGAAAAAATCCGATTTTGAACATTTTTTTGCCTATATGATGGTGGATCACTAGCTTGTTTTTGTGCATTATTGGGTTGATATTGGGCAAAACAAGAACAAAAACAAGAGTCCAGAAAAGAAGGCCACCTTCAATCCAAAAATGAATATCATTTTTTTGCCCCTAAATTTTTTTTCTCTCTTTTTTCTCTAAACCCTCCTCAATTCCCCCTATATTCCCTTTTTTTCAGGTAACAGCGACCCGACCCGACCCTAGAATTCGAACCCCCCGTTCCGTCAAAAATGTGGTTCGAAGAGAGTAGCTGGTCGAACCTCCGATTGACGGATCTCGTCGAGGAGTGGCGAGACCTATGGCCGCATAAAATCGAGTTCATCGTGTCGGCGATGGCCTATTTATTCGCAATGACTAACTTTTTGAACTTACCTAAACTCATTTTGGAGAATGGAGGATGTAAGATTTTGAAAATTGCAAATACGCTCTGTTGAGAAAAATCTGAAAAAAAAACTCAATTTTGAAACACCGCGCGATCAGGTGGAGCAATGGGGCGTTTTTTTTTTTGCGGAGACTATAAATGCAAGTGCGCTCCATGCGACTACTCGCAATTTAGAAATTTTCGAAATGTTTCCAAAGTTTTTTGTTCAGTAGAGCGCATTTTCAAGCAGCAAAAAGTTTTTCTTTCGATAAAAAATAAAAATTTTATAATCCCAATTTTCAGTAGCCTTCGCCGCCGCCTATGCCGCCGTTGTGGGTGTCCTCTGCATGCCGACAATGGTGATGGAGATGTCGATTGGACAAGTGACTGGGAGGGCGCCAGTACTCGCGTTTTATCATCTGTTTCCCGTGTTCAAAGGTTCCTTTTCTCTCTTCTTTTTGCTGGTTTTTTATCGCCGCGTTTATGACCGCTTACGAATTTTTTATAGTCGAGGTTCCTAGGGGTAGATGAAAGGAAATAAAAAAAAAGAAGAGAAAGTGCATTGGGACTTTTCTTCATTTTTTCGAAAAGAAGGGAAATTGAAGGGAGAATTCAAAAATAATTAGGGTGAAATACATCAAAATTGTGTTCAAAATACGATTTTGTCAAAAAAAAAATTCCGAAAAAAATCGAACAAAATTATTTTTCGAAAATTTCAGACCGAAGAAAAAAAAAATTTTTTTCCGAAAATTTTGGTCCGAAAAAATTCGAAAAACTTCTTTCTTCGAATTTTTTAGGGCGAAAAAAATTATTATTAAAAAAAAATTTTTTTAAATCAACTAAAACACCGGTTTTTTCGAAACAATTTTTCCGGAAAAAAAAGGCGAAAAATTTTCTGAAAAATGACCGAAAAAACCGAAAAATAAAATTTTGGACGAAAATTTTTTGCACAGCCCTTATCTAGCTTACCAGCTCATTTTGACTGTCACCATCAAATTCAGCTCGTCGAGACGATCCGAATGACTACAATCATGACTAGGCTCCGCCCACTTTGAAATTTGACCTACCCATGCGCCTTTGAAGTCAAAAATAAAAATTGCTCAGAATATAAGCATCATTATACTCATTCAAACCGTCTCAATGAACTGATTCTGACGATATATTTTTCGTTAGGATCCGATGGAAAATGGGCGAGATACGGTAGATTTCAGAATTTCGTGTCGGGACCCGAAAATTTGAAATTGCTCAGAATATAGTCATGAGTATACTCATTCAAACCGTCTCAATGAACCGATTCTGACGATATATTTTTCGTTAGAATCCTATGGAAAATGGGCGAGATACGGTAGATTTCAGGGTTTCGTGACGAGACCCGAAAATAAAATATTTTTCAGAATATAGTCATGATTATACTCATTCGAACCGTCTCAACGAGCGGATTTCGAATTTAAACTTTGCATACGGATCCGACAAAAATTGAGCGAAATACAATCTCTAACTGTCTAAATTTTGTAAACATTTGACAAAATTCGACCGAATAATATAGTTGAAAAAAACATACAGTAATATCTACAATTTTATCGATTTTTTCAAATTATATGCGCCTTTAAGGTAACCTCATCCCTAAACCTTCCTATTTTTCCAGGAATCGGTGTCTCCCAGATCCTATTCACCCTGGTCGTTCTGGCGTGTATGACCAAATTCCTTTCGACCCTTTGCCTCTTCCTCTACTACTATTTCTGGACACTTCAAGCCGGTCGAAGTGGCCTTCCGTGGCTCAACTGCAAGGCGTTCCCTGAATTTGTTTCCCAGCCCTGTCGGGAGGCCGGATCCATCACCAACATCACACAGATCCATAATCGATTGAATACGATTCAGGCGGAGAGCTCAATGATGCAGTTTTTGACGTAAGTGGTGAAGGGGAGGAACTTGGGGGCTGGGGTGGAGTTACTGTAGCTATCTGCAAACTGACGTGGTGATGCTTGCGGACTCGGCATCAAATCCGACGAAAATTCATTTTTTGAACGAAATATCGTCTCGGATTACTGTAGGTGGAACCTAGGATTACTGTAGTTGAATTTAGAGTTACTGTAGCCGTCTGCAAATAGTCAGGGTGGTGTTTGCGGACGCGGCATCAAATCTGACGCCAATTCATTTGTATCTCCATCTTGGATTACTGTAGCCGTCTGCAATTTGTCGTGACAGTGTTCACAGACTCAACAGCATATCTGACGACAATACAGTACCCAAGTCAACAAACTATCGTAAAATTTGGTGTCGAGTCTGCAAACACCGTCAACTGACACTGTAACGTCAGATTGCGGACTTTTTCTCGGATTTTTCAGTGGCGTTAGCGAATTCAGTTTTTTTCACCTACCGTAACCCCTCCTCTTAAAAATAATTTAAAAAATCTAATTTTCCGACCCTCTAAAAATTACAGAACCCTCGAACGCCCATCAGAATCAATCGCTGACTTCAAAGACTTCCAATACAGTGTCCTAATCGCCCAGGGTGCCATCTGGATTGCCGTCTTCTTCGCCATTTGTTGCGGTGTTCGATTCGTTGGAAAACCCGTCGCATTCGTCCTGATGCTCGCCTTCTCCGCCCTCCTCACCTTCTTCATTCGATCGGCCACTCTTGGTGGAGTCACTGAGATTCTGGAGATTTATTGGCAATCCACTAATTGGGAGAAACTCGCTGATTATCAGGTTTGGAGACTGGCAATTGAACAAGCGATCCTTGGAACTGGAATTGGTTATGGAGCATTTATTACGATGAGTAGCTATATGAAGAGATCCAATAATTTGGTTTGGTGAGTTTTTGGAGCATAACGTTGGGATTTTAGGCCTAAAAATGATGGTTTTTTGGCAGAAATATGAGTTTTAGGAGATTTTACGACAGAAATAATGGATTTTTTGAGCCGTAATTTGTGTTATTTTGATGAGAAAAATTATTCCAATTTGAGTAAAAGAGTTTCATAGCCACAATTTATGAGTTTTGACCCCAAAAACAGTGGTTTTTGAGCAGAAAATTGAGTTTTTAGCGTGTAAAAAAGGGGTTTTCACACCTAAATTTGTGATTTTTTGATACCAAGAGTTGGTGATTTTTACCTCAAAATTTGATTTTTTGTTTTCCGCCGAAAATCGGAAGTTTTAGAGCTCAAAAATTAGTTTTTTCGAGACCGGAGCTGGTATTTTTCAGCCCAAAAATGATAACTTTAGTCCAAATTTAATGGTTTTTTGTTGCAAAAATAGAGAGTTTTGGGCTCGAAATCAATGGGGTTTAAGCAGAAATCCACAGATTTTTTAGGCTCAAAAAATGGGTTTTAGTGCCAGGAGTAGTAGTTTTTCGGCCCAAAAATACCTAATTTTGCAGCCAATTATGAGGCTTTCAAGCCCGAAAAAAAAGTTTTTGAGCTCAGAATTAGGTAATTCTCGACCTGAAAAACTGAGTTAATGACCCAGAAATACGTGATTTTGCAGCTAAAGTTTAGGTTTCCACGTATAGTTTTTGTCTTTTTTCCAGCGCGTTTTGAGGCTAATTTTCAGATTTTAGGCCTAAAAACAGGCATTTTCGAGCGTGAAAATAGAGTTTTTCTGGATTGAATAGAAGCACTGTGCGCCATAAAAAACCAAGAAATTCCAATTTTCAGCGACGCCTTCTTCCTCTCGATCTGGCACCTGATCATCTCCTTCGTCCAAACCGTGTCAGTGATCTGTATCGTCGGATTCTTATCAATGAAACTCGGAATTCATCCATCGGAACTTCTGGAAACCGGAGAGGATCAAATGTGGTATATGCTCGCCTATGTCTCATATCTCCCCCCGTTCTGGTCGGCTGTTATTTTGTCAATTTCAATCTGCACACTATTCTCCGTCCTCGTTATTCTGAGTCTTTCCGTTCTCTCCACTGTCGAAGATTCATTCGGAATCAACTGGTCAAAGTGTTGCCGACGATTCATCTTGGCCTTATTCGTTTGCGCATTCTGTTATGGTCTTACTGTTTATTTTGCCACGCAGGCTGGAAGACATGCTTATGAATTGGCGACGAGAAGTATCAAATATTGTACCATTTACTTCATTTTGACAGCGGAGTTGTTTGCAACTGCTTGGTTTTATTGTGAGTTTGTGGAATTTGGAAAATATAATAGGGAAAAACGGCTTTTTCGGGGGTTAATTGAAACAAATCCGGGGGTTTCTAAGGTAAAATTGAGAGCGTTAGATCCAAAAGGATTGGTTTTTAGGCCCAAAATACCGATTTTCGGGCCTTGAAAATAAGATTTGCAGCTCCTAAAGGAGATTTTTGGATAAAAAATTAGCGATTTGAAACCTGAAAATAGGGATAATTAGGCACAGTTTAAGGGTTTTTAGGCCCAAAAGTAGGGAGCTTTTTTTTAGTCGGAATTCAGGATTTTCGTACTAAAATTAAGAGTAGTTAAGCCAAAAAATTAAGTTTTTAGGATTTTTCGGGCTCTAAAATAGGGTCACTTGAGCCAAAAATTAGAATTTTTTGGGTCTAAATAGAAGGTTTAGGCACGAAATTAGAGATTATTCAAATAAAAAAACAGATTTTTCTTGGGAAAAATTAAGCGTTTTCAGGGGGTTTTTGTCCTGAAAAATGCGGATTTTAGATTCAAATTGATTAAAATATGGGTCTTTAGAACCGAAAGAAAAAATTTATAGAACAAAGATTAGAAATTTTCACAGCAGAAATATAGATCTTCCAGACCCAAAAATGGAATTTTCGAAGCTCAAAATTAGAGGTTTTTGAACACATAATCAAGGAATTTCAGCGCAAAAATTAGCGGGTTCAGGATGAAAATCGGGAGTTCCGAGCCAAAAACAAAGGTTTCGGGGCCCGAAAATCGTTTTTTTGAGCTAAAAATTATGGGTTTTAGGCATAATCTTAATTTCCGGAAATTAACTATTTTCTTTTTTTTTACCTCAAAGGCGCGTGAGTAAAAACCAAAAAATTTTCCATTATTGGCCCAAGGCCCTTAAAACTGGCTAAAAATCTATAATTTTTCATCAAAACCACAACTTTTTCAGGCGCCCACAAGCTCGGCAACGACCTGCACGCAATGATGAAAAATCGTTGTTGCTCGTGTTTCGGTCACTTCTTCCTCTACTTCACCTATCTTCTCCCGGTTCTTCCAGCTGGAGTCGCTTTTCTCAATGCCCTTGACTACAAATTCGCCTCATTCTCCGCACCAATTCACGAGTGGAAATACTCGGAATACGTTGGAATCGCCATCGCAATGGTGCCACTTCTTCCCATTCCTTTCTACTTCTTCATGACCATTTTGTACGCATGCTGTTGCAAAGGAAAGGATCATCAGAAGACGTGCAAGGTAACGTTGCCTTAAAGGCGCATGCAACTTTTTTTTTCGGAAACTACAGTATCTGGCTTATTTTTCGTAGAATCTTAATGAAAATTATATATTCAGAATCAGCTCGCTTAGCTGATTTGAATGAGTATAATGATGACTATATTCTGAGCAATTTTCAATATTTGGGTCTCGACACGAAAACCTAAAATCTACCGTATCTCGCTCAATTTTTGTCAAATCTCAATAAAAATTTTATCACTAGAATCAGCTCACTAAAACGGTTCGAGTAAGTATGATCATGACTAGGCTCCGCCCATTTTGAAATTTAACCTACCCATGCGTCTTTAAGGTCAAAAAATAAATTGCTCTGAACACAGTCATGATTATACTCATTCAAACCGTCTCGATGAGCTGATTGAAAATATATAATTTTCATCTCGATCCGACAAAAATTGAGGGAGATACGAAAGATATTCGGTTTTCGTGGCGAGACCCAAAAAATGAAAATTGCTTGGAATATAGGCATGATTATACTCACTTGAACCGTCTTATCGAGCTCATTCTGATCATATACTTTTCACCTAGATCCGACAAAAATTAAGGGAAATACGACAGATTTTTGGTTTTCGTGGCGAGACCCAAAAAAAATTTTCTCTCAAAACTTTCAAATTTTTCAGAGAATCCGCGGTGTGTTTAGCCATAGCCTCCAGAATCACAATCAGCATCGAAACGAAAAAGTGCAACCCATCCCCCGATACACGTCGAATGCTCCCGGATACCTGCTCCTTCCACAGGCTCCGCTGGCCGAACCCGAAATTTATGCTTAAAATTTGTGTATTAAATGCGCTCCATTGAGATTTTACGATAAAATTTCAATTTATAAGAAAATTATCATTGGAGCGCACTTTCTCCAGACTCCTCCCACTTTTTGATCTACCACCCCCACACGCGAACGATCTCGCCTATGTACTTTTCCCTCATTCGCTTTTTTGTTAATTTTCAACGAATTTTTCCCTAGTTTTTAGAAACATATCCGCTCGGTTTACCCTCTAGGCTCCGCCCCCATTCCTCTAAATTTCCTAAGCCCCGCCCACTTTCTTTATTCCGATTTTGCCTGTGTTCTTCTTCTCTCAATGTATCTGCAATTTCCTGCCCATTTCTACTTGTTTTTTCTCGATTTTTTCTCGATATTTCTGTCTGTCATTTTTTCTCTTGGCTCCGCCCCCCTTGGCCACGCCTCTTTTTATGTGAAATTTTGTGAATATTCTACCGGTGCTCCATATTGAAGTTCCATCTATCCTATTCTTCATCACAGCTTCTAATAAATGCAAGCGCGCTCCGTAGAAAATTTTTTTGCGATCTGGCGGAAATTTGAATTTTTTGAATGAAAAAAAATTCTATGTATTGCAAGCGCGCTCCGTAGAGAAGTTTTTTGACAAAAGTAAATTTTTTTCTCTCTTGGCTTGCCTAGAAAATAAAGCGCCGAACAAAACAAATAGAGTAAGAGTTTGGCAAATAACACAAATACAAGTAAGAAATTGAAGATCAGAATTTGGCCCTTAACTCTATCAGTTTCATTTTGAACTTTTTACACAAAAAATAAAATAGAATGACTGCTCAAAATTCTTCTCTCCGAACTAAAAATGAGACGGATTTATTGATTATGGCACTATTGTTGGTTGTTTTTCCGGTAAGTCGCATTTCCATTGTCACCATTCGATTCAGCTCGTTGAGACGGTTAGAATGAGTATAATCATGACTAGGCTCCGCCCAATTTGAAAATTTGATCTACCCACGGTATTCGTGTCGAGACCTGAAAAATAAAAATTACTAAGAATATGGTCATGATTATACTCGTTCGAACCGTCTCGACGAGCTGAATTCGAATTTATAGTTTTCACCTCGATCCGACAAAAATTGTGGGAGATACGATAGATTTCTGATTTTCGTGTCGAGACCCGAAATTTTTTTTGTAGATTGTAGCCATGATTCTAATTATTCGCGTTGGTTTGACGAGCCAATTCCGATTGCATAATTTTTGTCACGAACCGAAAAAATGGAGAGCAAGTTACTGTAGATTTTTGATTTTCGTGGTGAGACCTCAAAAATGAATTTTTTAGAATTTAGTTATCATTATACTCATCCGAACCGTCTCAATGAGCTGATTTTAACTGTATATTTTTCATCTAGGTTCGACGAAAATTGAGCGAGATACGGTAGGTTTTTCATTTTCGTGGTAAGACCCGAAAACCGAATCTCGCTCATTTTTTGTCGCATTCCCATGAAAAGTATACATTCAGAATCAGCTCGTCAAATCGGTACGAATGAGTATAATCATGACTATAT
>GL380786.1:2597-12669 GCA_000143925.2 Caenorhabditis brenneri | reverse complement strand
AAAAAAACTCACTATTGAGGGCTTTCTCCATGTCACTGAACTCCTTGAGCGCCTTGACGATAACATCATCTTGTTCATCAACCATTTTTTTCAAAACATCAACCTCACGAGTTTTATCATCAAGAGCTTTCTCAACACGACGAGCGTACGCAGCCAACAGTTCTTCTCTTAAGCCAACACGTTTCTTGGCTTCTTGCTTCTTTAAATTGGTGGCTTTCTTCATTTCAGCATTTTCTCGGACGAGTTGATCGATACGATCGTTCTTCAATTCCAGCTCTTTCTTTAATTGAGCGATCTCCTTATCTTGAGAGCTTTTACTGAAGAGTTTGAGCATGGTACTGGAAAAAACGGAGATAAATAAAGCAAGATAATCGAAAACTTGGAATCGAAAAGTGGCAAATGAACAAATGGGGGTTGAGGGAAAAATAACATGATTCGCCAATCGATACAATGAAAACTGAGAAATGTTTACATTAAAATATGCAAGAAAAAAAAGAAAGTTCTCGAAAGAAAAAAAAAACTATAATGACTCATAGTAGAGTGAATGTTCTCCAATGATCGTGTGATTCGTTTCGAATATTCCCGATGAACCAGATGCTAGGCAGCTTCCTTCAAATGTTGCAAACTGGCTTTCCGGCAAGAATCGGGCCAAACGTGGGCAAAAGAACAATCATACGGTTTTGTCCCTTCCCCCCCCCCCCATTCCTCTGAATACGAAATCGAAACAAAAGTGAAGCTTACATGAAAGAGTCGAATCAAAACAATAACAATTTATTTAAAAAAAGCGAAAAACCATTGAAACACCTTGGAGAAAGTATGAAATGTATTTAGAATCTGATTGAAAAAGGAAAGGAAAAAACAATAAAGTTAGAAGGAAAATGATATTCAAAAATAGGTCAATTTTTTTTTAAAGCTGGGAAATAAGGCAAGTAGAAGAATTTACAGAAAAAAACAAGAACAATGAGCTTACACATAGAGTGAATTAAATTCAAAATAACAACAAAGAAGTGTATACAAGGAAAAATGATTAAAAAAAACATAGACTGGTTTCTGAAAAACGTGATAGTGAAGCGATTTGAGTAGGAGTTAGTGAAAAAAAAAATGATAGTCATGAAATGCCAGTTAGGAGGTCGGAACCAGGAAATCAAAAAAAAGCACAATAAGAATCCACTAGAGATAGGTCAGAGAGGTGAGGTTCTGTGAGAATTAGTGGAGAAAATTAACTGGAAATAAGGAGAAATGGTTGCCTGACCGGTCCCAAGTTAGAGCCTTTTACATTCACGCCGGTCTGTTTTCCTTTCCACCTTCTTGATCATTCCCCATAACTTCCCTCATTGATCTCCATATCTGATCCATCGGAGTATCCTCCAATCCCGGACGGTCTATCACCTCCACGAATGCAGTTACTAAATTTTGCACTACTCTATTTCCCTCCTGGCCAATATCGAACAAACGTCCCAAGACGAACGTCGCCTCCTCCGTAACTGGATCGGGCTGAGCTGCGTTTTGTGGACCAGGCGATTCAATCTGAAGAAATCAATTAGTTTAACAAAGCTTCAAAAATGCACCTACCATCTCTTCGTCTTGGTAATCCTCAAGTAAGTTCCACTGATTATCTTCCTGCTGCTCGGCAGGATCCTGAAGAAGGTAAGACGGTTTAGTTTCAAGACGATCTTCATCTCTGGCATTGAATTCCTGCTTGACGTTTATCGGGAGTAACCCCGTTCCTTTCACCTCGTACGTGACGATGATATCCTCGAAAGCAGTGGGATCATTTAGGATCTGCTCATTGTGGGCCACTCCGTCGAACTTTTTTCGTCTAGCATCTTCCACCTCCTTCATGACTTTGCGGTAGAATTGCATCTGAAGGTAGAACTCCCATTTGCTGAGTTCTTCTTCAATTTTAGCAGACTCCAATGGTTTGCTCAGCCTTTTGCGCATCGCTTCCTTCAAGTTTTTCCAGATCGAGCGGATATGAGGAACTGAAATACTTCCGGCTTTTCAATTGAAGATTAAAAAAAAAACACTTTACTCACCTGACATTGAGGATCCTGTTCGGAGATAGAATTCGACGGCCAATTCCTCCCATTGTTGGACTGTCGTTTTCATGTTCCTGCGATACCAGAGTGCAGGTTCTTTTTCAATGAGACAAAGGACCCATTTCTTTGCCTGTGCATCCGTTCGGTCTTCAAACTCCTCGATTTCCATTGCTCGGTACTCATCGACAGTCATTTGAACACCTGGTCTTGGTCCGGGAATTCTTATTTTTTGAAGTTCTTCTGGTATTTCCTCCTCCTCTTCGTTTTCAATTTGACCGACGTCCGGCTTCATCTCGACAGTAGCAGCCAGTGGATATTGAAGCAAATATTCCTTCATCTGAGGATTTGATGTGTATTCTGCCATAAAGATGACATCTTCAAATGGGTCCTGAGCATCCACGAGTTCTACGTTGTACGCAAATCCTCGGTGTTTCTTCTTCGTCTCCTCTTCGTACTCTTTCATCACCTCACGGAAGAACTTCGTTTGCTCATAGAGCTCCCAATTGTGGAGCCTATTCATTGCAGCCTTATAGGCCTTCTCATCTTTGGCCATTAAGGTTGGGCGGACCTTGCATCTAAGCTGATCCTTGGCTTTCTTCCACATCTCTCGGATGAATGGAACTTTGAGCCGATACGATGTGCGGAGATACACATCGACGGCCAGGATCTGCCATTTCTCAAGTGGCATCGCGACTCCTTTCTGCTCCCAGAGCTCCTTGTGAGTCTCCAGAATGGCAATTATCTTCTTTGTTGATTCCAGATCATTCTTTTTGACAAAGTTTTTCACTTTCTTGTAGTCGTCGAGTGTCATTGTGAGTCCATCGATTATGTCTGGCACTGGAATCTTGGGGAAGAGTGGAGGATTGTTGTCGACTGGAGGTTGAGCACCGTCATTCCTGAAATGTTTTCAATATTCAATAGAAATTCAACAATGATGTGACTCATTCTCTCTCTTTGAATCAATCTTCCAATCTACAATTTGGTTATATACTTACTGTGGATTCATATTTACTATTTGAGAATCGAGAATAAGAGGCCCAGATTCGGGCATAACCGCGTTGTAGAGTCCGGGTGTGCCCTCCTCTCCTGGTATGTATAGTAGGAGTTCATCTTCAAACACGCCTTTCTTATTCACATCAATATCGAATTCCATCATCGCTTCCCTAAAGAATTTGATTTGTTGATACAGCTCCCAATGATCAAGATGGAGCTCTGTGTCGTGGAGAGAAAGATTGCGCAACTTGCACATTTGAAGTTCCATTCTCAGTCTTTCCTTGGTTTCATTGAAAATTGTCCAAATGTGTTCAACTGAAAAAAGTGGTTTACATACTCAACGGAAAATGAATAATAACTCACCTGATAACAGAACTTCAGTACGAAGATAAAGCTCAATGGCCATCCTCTCATATTCAAGACGCGGAGCTCTAACTTTCTCGCGATCCCAGAGGATCGGGAACTCTTCGATGACTGAAATGATCAGTTTTGAGATCTCCACATCCATCCGTTCTTCGAATTGCTCTTTCCTCAGAGCACGGTACTCCTGGAGAGTCATACTCAATCCAGGCTTTCGAAGAGGAGCACGGATTTTGCGAGTTGTGCCAGTGTCCCTGGAATAATTGCACATTATTTTGGGAAGTCACTCCAAAACACTAACGTTTCGTCAAGAACCAGTGGCGGTTCTCTGACTAGCTTATGATGAACGGTTCCATCGTCTTCTTTGACCTCTTGGACACTAGTAACCAGGTCGGTGAACGCAGAAAGGTCCTCCACAATCTTCTTATCATAGGGAAGATTTTTTACTTTTTTTCTCAACTCCACTTCATATTCATATGTCACAGCCCGGTAAAACGACATAGGCCGATAAAGATCCCACGATCTCAACTGCTCCTCAGTCTCTTCTTCCGTGTCTTTGGACTGAATCGACTGAGTGAGCATCTCCAGAAGCTCTTTCTTGGCAGATCCCCAAACTTTGCGGATGTGAGTGTCTGGAAAAGTGTTTGTAATTCATATATTGAGGAGAAATTTATGAACTTACCATGAGACATATTTCCAGTCCGGAGAAAGTGCTCGATCGCAAACGTTTCCCATATTTCCAGTGGCACACATACTCTCTTGGAAGCCCACAGGCATTCATGCTCCTTGATCATTCCGATAATTTTTTTCCGAGCGACAACATCGGCCAAATTGTTGAATTCGGTCTCTTTCATATTTCGGTATTTGTTGAGGTTCATGTCTACATTGAGTCTCAAATCTCCTACGGGAGAGGGCGGTTCTCTCTCAGAATCCGAAGGTTGTCGGAGATTGATGGGGATGTTGTATTCTTCATCATCAGGGAGACCGTCCTCCTCTCTGCTGGTTTGCGGAACGTTCATAGTTGGAAGCTGAAAACGTGGAACTTTTTGTATCGATGAACGAGAAACGAGAGAGATAGAGAGAGAGGGAGAGAGAGAGAGAGTAGAATGAAAAAATGACTCTAATCAACTTGAACGGTCCCTTCTTTATTCTAAAGAATTGAAAAATGAAATTACTACCTGTTTTCTAAGTTTACCTTGGTTTCTAGTACTTGAAAAAGATCTAGTTTCAGATTCCTTATTTCCAAAGTTCCCCTGTTCTTGGTCTATTTTATCAACTAAACGCGTATTTTTTGGGCGTTGAACTGACAAGTTTACGCTAATTTTCCTTTCCTATATCTGTTAGGAATAAAATGTTGCACATTACAGAACACATAGAAAATGAAGTGAGAGGAAGGAGATAAAACAGTTCGAGTCGGTATTTCTGACTTTTTTCTCAGAGGACCATTCATCTTTTGAAGTGACCGTTCATTTATTTCTGGGGTCTGACGAGACCATTCAACTTTCAAAGGACCGTTTATCTTATCTCTGAATCTCTAGTTTATCTCTGAAGGGATCGTTGAACTTGTTTTGGGGCATGGAATGATCGTTCAAGTCGAATAGATTAAAAAAAGACCGTGAATTCTGTTATGTGAAACACTTTTTGTGTTGTAGAGGTGACGAAACTTCAAAAATTAAATAGTGGGAAAAAATCCGACAAGCTGTCGTAGAGACCAGGAAAGAGAATGTGATGAAAGTGGGAGACTAATTGAAAACAAATAGCATTGAAGAGGAAGAGAAATAGAGAAGAAAGAGAAATTATCTTTTCAAAACATTCTCAAAATTGCACTCTCGATATAAGTGTAATTACGTTTCCACTCATTTCTATGCATTCCTCCGGTCATAAACTGTATTTCCATGTCAATTTCAATCAGCATAATACAATCGGAATGAATAAAAATGAATAAAAAGTACATTTTCAATAAAGGGTCCAAGTAGAATCAGTTTCCTGAATCAGAAGAAAAAAATCATCCGTAGATCACAGCGAGAAAAAGAGTGTGGTGAATGGAGAGTATTTGACCTTATTGATCGGACCAACTGTCATGTTATGATGTGTTCCAGTAGAACAAACGAGCAACATCAAGTACACTGAAGCTGAGTTAATCAAATGACAAACTGTAAAAAAAGAGACCAAGTGTTGAAAGCGTGTGATTCCGGACTCGATTCATAGTACTCTTTTTTTCAAATGAACAGAAATGCCACATACGAAGTGACCTGACCCAGGAAAAAGAAGGGAAGGGAGTACGCAATACACCGCACGCAATGTTGCACACTTGACAGCATTGGAAACAAATGAGCGGGTAGTTAGGTGTATTTGAAAATAGAGGGTTGAACACAAGGAGAACGAATTATTCGTAGTTTGAAGACACCTTATGTTCTTCGAGATTCTTCTTCACGATAAGTTTGATAATTTTTATACAGGATCACTTTTCAGGAAGTGATAACTGAATTGATGCGATTATGCGGTTATTCACTAACGGAAAAGTAAATTTTGATTCAATTTTGTGACACTTTAACATAGAAATTGAATGGGAGCGTCATTTTTTGTTTGTGAATAACGTGAACATCAGTCAATTCAGATTTTGAACTCGAACAATTCAATTATTTTGCATCTTACCCCCTCTAACATTGCAACAATCTGTTGTTTCATTGGTGCTATAGAAACCAATTTCTATTCATATTTAATCGGAGCCTGTACTTATAAGGAACCCCTTTAGATTGCTTATCAAATGCGCACCTAATGTTGCAGTCGTCGATTGCACTTTGTTGTTAATTATGTGTCCACAATCTGAAAGAGTATAAGAATGCCGGTCAAAATCAGAGAGCCTCGAAATCCCTGTCCGTTTTTGCGCTACTCGTCTACTGTTTCACACGGATGACGTGATCGTTAGTGTGGTTGGTGACCTCTCTTCAAAACGACATCCACTCCGAGTGCCTTTCTGGTTTTCCACGTGCAAGAAGACGTTACTTTGGAGTTACAAGAGCACGTCAATCGAGCCGTTTTTCTGTATTAACCCACATTTTCTGGTGCAGCTAATCATTAACAAAAAGGACTTTAACTCAATTTTTGTGGCCGTTCTTTGAGCCAAAGTGTCTTAAAAATTGGAACAAAGTGTCATTTTTTTGTTCTTGAATAGCCCCATGTGAACAGTTTTTGGAGACCTGAACTGTCCGACCAACTAGAAGCAATGAGATACATGATGACAAAAACACCGGCTACCCAAACTGCATGAACTAACAGCAAACATTCAACAACAACGTTTATTATAAACTGAGATTTGATGAAAGATAGGGAGAGAGATCCGATTTAACACAGGAGTATGATTAGTACCAATATGGTATCACATATTTAACAGGGTATAGTTCTTCGGGATTGTTCCGGCTCCATAGGTAGTCTTTTCGTCAAACGGACAATTGATTTTGTTACCGTCGACCACAAACTTCTTGGTGCACTTGTCGCACATGGTGTGCCCGCAGTCTGAAATAACAATGAGTTTAAAAGTGGTTCAGAACAGAGGATACAAAAAAACTGACCAAGAATTCTCGGGACACTGTCCCCAACTTGACTCCATTGCACATGGCACAGTTCACATTGCTTCCATGGTCGAGCCGCTCCGCCATTGGCTCCAGATTGCCATTTCTCCAAGGTCTCGGATCTGTTGAGGAAGTGAGCCGAGAGAGCACGTGTTTGATTCAGACTTTTCTGAACCATCACTTTTCTCTCAAACTTCTTTGTGTTCTTCTCATGGGTCGTCTTCTTCTTGTGCTCCTCGCAATCTTCGATGGCAAACTTCTCAAGAGTCTTATCGTTCTCCTCCTTGGTCGTTTGATTCGATTCTTCCAGTTCTTTGATTTCCTTCGTCTGCTCCGCAATCACCTTTTCACGTTTCTCCTCATGAGCCGTCTTATCCCGAATACACTTCTCCACCTCGGCCTTCAGTCTTTGCACGTCGGCGGCAGTGTAGATGGCACGTGGTGGTGCCGCTTTGGGGGCCTTTGGGGCTGGCTTCGGTGGTTTCACGATGGCAGTCTTCTTGGTGTTGGGGACCTTTTGAACGGCGATCGGCTTCTTTTCCTCCTCTTTTTTTATCTTGCCAGAAGACGACGTTCCCGCTCCTTCAGAAGAATCGAAACGCGAGCTACGGCGGACCATGTCAGCAATGAGATTTAGAGTTATCTGGAAGAAAGAACTGAAGGTTGGTTGGAAAAAAGGGAAAAAAGAAAAGAGACTGAAAAATGGGAGAATGAGTCAGACCGTATAGAATTGATAAACGCGCGTCAAAATGGTAGATCAAAAATAGTTTAGCCAATTTGAAACAGGTAGATCATAGATGAATAAACGAGCGTGGCAGAAAATATTCAAATGAAACAAAGTAGGCCTAGAGGTCAGTTTTCAAAAAGTGTCACAATTAGTCATCTTTTTATGTTTACATTGAGGAGTGACCTCGACTAGTTTCCAGAGTGTGGTCTCTCTTGTCTCACACCAGCTGGCGGGACGGAGATAAATGCAACCATAGTGGCACATTCTTTTTTAAAGGCGCAGGGAGTTTGAAGAAAAGGTCTCGACGGGAACTGTGAACTGCATTCGTGTGGAGATATTTTGCGAAAGTCGGTGCGCCTTTAGAAAAGTTAGGCGCTATACGATATAGCTTCATTTCCCTGTATGGTATTACTTGCTTTACTAACAAACTAGGATGTGATTGAAGAGAAAAACGATGATGATAACTGAGAGCCTAGGCCAATAGTTCAGCCTATAAAATGATGACAAAAAGAGATAGAAATCGATGAGAGAGCCACCACATACATAGACATACATACATAATGAACGGTGTTGTGAGCGAATATGACGTGTATTAGTTAATCTGGTCATCCACAATAAAGAGGAGAGAGAGGAACAGAGGCAATAACTTTTGGGAAAATACTGTGAGATGACAGATGGTGAGGGCTATAAAATCATTAGGTAGGTCAAAAAATATATTTTGGGAATGATGAGGTTCTAGAAGATTCCAAATGACAATTCTTATTTTTTTGCTGAGCCGCCACCATAAAATCAAAAATAATTTATTTTCAAAAAGAGATCAAAGTGTACTCAACCAACTCGGCGATAACACTGCAGTGAACAATGCTCCATTTGACAAAACAGTTGGAGAAAGAGCATAAGGATTCAGAACGAAAGCTGACACAAATGGAGGAGATAAGATCAAAGGCGACAATACAAACGGTGATAAGATAATTGGTGTGAGCAAATTGGGCACACCGATGAAAGGCGATAATGCGAATGGGGATAAAATGATCGGGGTCAGTGCAACAGGCGAAAGAATGAATGGAGTTAGGACAAATGGGGAAAGAACGAAAGGTAGTCCGACCCCAGGTGACAGGACTACCGGGACAAGACATAAAGGGGAGAGAATGACAGGTGAGAAGACGATGGGGGATAAGACGACAGCTCCAAGAATACGAGGACTGACTAAGACTGGGACGAATACCCAGGGTGATAATATGACATTTCCGTAAATGGACGGGGAGAAAATTAGAGGTGCAAGAAGGAGAGGTGACAGGATAATTGATTGAGAGGCTGTTTCAGGTACACCGACGAAGGAAGTGAGAAGGATTGGCATCAGGACGAGATCTTTCTGAAATTATTTATAATTACAGCCCTTCTATTAGAGGTATTGGTAGGTAAGACCCCTGTGGTATTTGATCTCCTCATTCTTTGTGTCCTGATCAATCTCTCAACTTTTCTCTTTTGTTTTTGCAATAAAAACTTTTCTTGTGTCCCCCTATTTCCGTGCAACATCTCTTCAAAAAGACTAAACAATGACCTCGTGATGTCATTGATCATTTTGTAGAGGTGATTGGGTACAAAATGATACGATTTTCCCCCGATTTGGAAATATCACGTGGCAAAAATACAGTACCTTCCTCGATATTTCAAATTTCATCTCCTCATTTGCAATGAGTCGAATATTCTCCTCGATTTTGTCCGGCATACTTTCAGGAGAGATCCCACGGAACTTCTCAAGAGCTTCAGAATTATTGAAAGGAGAATTGGGTCCGTAAATGGTTTCCAGCTGATTGTCATCCATGATAGTGTAGCCAGTTTGGTTCATGGAGTGCATCTGGAAAACACTTGTAGAATTGATGAATCATGAATAAGTTTACTGGAACTTAAACCAAGATAAATGCCCTTCTATCGTAGCAGACATCCGGACACCTGAACCCACCTGCTCTGCACTCAACGATTTATAAAATCCATCCAATAAATCCAACTTTCCCGCTTCATACTCCCCATAAATCTGCGTTGCATTCTCCTTGGAAAAGTACAACGGCTTCCCATCCTTATCCGTAAAATCTTTCATCCTCTCCTTCTCTTCTTCATCTTTTTCAGCTTTTCTCAACTTCTCCACAGTCTCCGTGACTCCAGAAGCTTCCAACACAAAGTTCATCCATTCCTCCTGACCTGTGTCCTCCATAAGTTTTAGAGCCTTGGTCAGACTAATTTCTCTATCAGTCTCCGAACCTTCTCCATGTAGAGATAGAATGGAAGGGGAGAGGAGGGATACCTAAAACTGAACATTTAATTTTTGAACTCCTATCTCTCTGATCTTCTTCTTCCTTCCTGTTCCCTCATAAATCCCTCTC
>GL380785.1:0-13919 GCA_000143925.2 Caenorhabditis brenneri | reverse complement strand
AAAAAAATATATTCACCTTGATCTGATTGAGTAATCAATTAGTAACCCGATCGATATTTTTAATTTGCCTGCGCGAAATTTTTCAACTAGACGTTACGAAACCGTTACGTTTTGTAACTGATGAATGTTGTGACTTAGGGCCATACTCATAATTCCTCACATCTGCGTTGGCGACCTTTGTTGCCAACAGTTACAAAACGGCACAGTTTCGAGACGTCCGGTTAGGATATATCTGGTTGCAAATCATTGCAGGTTTCTACAAATGAAGTTCAAATTCAGGTTTTTGTTTTGAAACAAACATTTTTTTACTGTTTCATTTTTAAAAAACTCAACTGGTTAACGAAATTACTTCAATTGCATAAGTTTGTTTAATTTTTAGACAGCAATGACCACCAGATACCAAAAAATTGAAGATTGAAAAAAGCTACTAAATTTTTTTGAAACGGCAAATATCGAGAATCCAAATACCATAGGCATACTGAAATTTTTGAAAACTTTTTGTTTCAAAAATTTCCATGAAACGGTAAAGATTTCGATAATTTCTAATCGGTCCAGGAATACTATAAGAAATTTTTTTCATTGTTAGGTATATCCGAACGAAGTATTAAGTCATACATTGTCGTGGATAGAAAAAATAATCCTGTTTTTTTATAATCCACAAATTCGTATTGTTAAAAAAACATTCCAATCAATTTTAAATTTACTGGGTTATTGCAAAATTCATTCTAGTATAATATGGTACAACTAAAGATAAGGCTCAGTAACTGAGTTTGAATAATTTTTTGAAACATCAATTTTATTCGGTTTTTCAGGGAATTCAAGAAGTTGGGATTATTTTCCATACTCGTTTTCAGAATTGAGAGTCTTAACAAGCATCTTAACAAAAAAGTAACGAAGGAAAACAAACACAAGAATTATTGAAACAGTAAAATTCCCTCTAAATCCCCCACGAACTCCAATTTTTCCCACGAACTCCAATTTTTCTCTGCGTCTCTTAATTTTTAATTGTATTTCTTCACTTTTTATAATTTGATTTGAACAGTAGAGCAGAAACTTTTCTACTGTTTCAAAACATATGATTCAAAGTATATTATTCCGAGAGCTTCGATAAAATTGTTTCTCTTTAAATCGCTGAACTTCCAAAAACAGTCTTGAAAAAGTAGAAAATTTATTTCTGAAGAAACTTTTTTTCACTGTTTCAATAAAATTATCATCCTGTTTTCGAAAATCTATAACTGCTGGAGGTGGGAATGGACATTTTAATTCAAAAAAAAGATGAAAAAAAAAAACATTACCGAAAGTAAATTTTTCTTTAAATATTTCAATTAAAAAATTCTGTTTCAACGATTCGAAGCAGTTTTTCACAAAAAGACTTTTCAATCCAGTATTCATGAGTCACATTGGATCTTATTGGACGTAAACCAAAGTTCCGATTGGAAAAGATCCGATTGGAAAAGATATTTTTTAGTAACATATTGACTTCTCCAGTTCATATATGTAATCCAAATAGAAAATGTGGAAAAAAATCTGAAAAACTGTCGAAAAATCCCGTAAAATCGTTTCACTGTTTCAAAAAAATTCCCAAATTTGTTAACTGAAGATTTCTATTACTATGTCGACGATCGACCAATATAATTATTTCTTTGATTATCGAATAGTTTTTTCACTGTTCCGAAAAAAAAAGTTTTTCGTGGAATTTCATAAAAATTAGTTTTCTGTTGAAACAAGGATCTGCGACATTTTGGAAAAAGACGTTTTGCAAAAAGACGATTTTAACCTTCTATTTTCCAGAACAGTCTTTTGGCGAATTTTTGAAATTATTCGAGCCTGAAAAATGATGCCTCAAAAGTTCAAAATGTGTTTTTTTTTCGAGCTTTTCCAACCCGGTAACATCAAAATTGGGAGTTTCAGTGGTACTACAAATGGGTGCAACTGTAAAGGTGTACTTGCGGGAAAACTAGTTTCGAAATGTCGCAAACCAGCAGGTTTAATTTTTTTTTTCGAATTTTTTTTTGAAACAGTAAAAAAAAATTCTTTTTCGTTCGGGCTTTTTTTTCGTTCGAGATCAGTTTTCTCGGTAAGACTTGAAATTAAATTCAAAAATCCAGAAACCAGGTGAATTATAAAAAAAATGCCAAATGAATACCGCTACAAATTTACTGTTTCAATACCGATTTTCACAAACAATCTTTACCGGAAACGATTACAAAATTCGTATTGGAAATCAACTGAATTTCAAAACTTTTTAAATTAATTTGAAACAGTGAACAGGTTAGAATAAAGTAGGAGAGTGGATTACAAGAAAATTTTGAAAAAAAAAGTTCTGGAAACTCTGGGAACTTCGGAAAAAAAAGAAATCTTCACTAAATGATGCTCAATTTTCTTCTCGAAACTTCACCGTTTCATAAAAGTTAATTGTGTTAGTACTTTCAAACTACAACTAATGGGTACAGCCGGGAAACGGACTACAGCCGTTGATTTGATATGGTTTTCAACAGTCCTCGTTTAACCATTTTGAATGACTCAAACTGTTTTAGTTCACGCTTTGACATTGAATTGCAATTGAAAAAACCCAAAACTGAACATTTTCTTGAAACTTTACTATTTCATGAGAAAAATATGACGCAGGTGCTTTCGAAATTCTAATGATAATATTTAATGAAGAGAAAAAATTGTAAAATAAAAGAATTCATGTAAAAGCGAGACAAAATAATTATTTGGATTCGGGTTTTCAGTGTCATTAATTCGAGTAACTGAAATTCTATCGAGAATTCTTGACGATAAAGCAGAGAAAACAAGTTAATTGAATCTCGCTGAAACAATGTTTGTATGAAAAGTGGAAATGAAACGGCAACGAAAAAAAAAGTCTATCGAGCAGTTTTACCTGGAATAATAATATTAAAATCAGAATAATAATATTAAAATTTCTAGTATAGAATAATTAATAATATTTGACTCAGTTATGACTATTTCACTTTTCTTCAACCTTTAAACAATTTTTTCTACTGTTTCATTGTTTTTTTTTTTAAAGAGTTAGTAGTACTAAAAACGTTCAAGTTTAGCAACTTACTTCTGAAAAAAAGTTCTCAGAGAAATAAAAAATTTGAAATTTAATCGAACTTTTTTTTTGCTAAAACCAGTATGCATAATAAAAACTCAATCATTCGAGCCAAGTACCAAAATTGAAAACTGCCAAAATTTATAATAGTTAGAAATTATAGAAGTTCAAAATTATTGAAATATCTAGAATTAGAATTGATCATTTACCATGAAACAGTAAAAAATTGCAGCTTGTGATCCAAAAATTATTTAGTTGAAACTAGAAAAATAAACTTGCAAGAATGGTCTGAGAAAAGACTCTAGTTTTCAGAAAATTCAACTTTTCAATGAATTTGGACATGTGAAAATGAAAATTAGTAGGCTATTACACTTTAGATCATTTGGTTATTATTTTCCACAAAAAAATGAACCCAACAGATTTATCTGGAACATCTCAACACTGAATTTTTTTGAAACAATAAAACTTTTTTACTGTTTCATCAAAAATCATTGCGCAGGCGGCCAGAACCACAATTATTAATCCAATTATATTTTTTATTTTTGCGGCCCCGGAACGGCAATCAGATAGATAATTCAACAGTTTTCGTTAATAATATAGGACTTGATTAAGCCTATTTCTCTGTTTTTCAACCTTTTCAGAATACTTTCTTACTGTTCCGAATTCATTAAAAGGCTGGGTAAGTATGACTAAAAATGTCAATGTCCTAGTACTCATACATCGGCCATTTCGTGTACTCCAGCACGTCAAATTTTTTGAGCAAAATTAGCGCGTCAAAAATTTTTTGAAAATTTTTTAAATGTGTATTTTTTTTCTATTATTATACAATTTTCAAATTTTTTTTACTCATGACTTGCAATTGAAAAAAAAACAATGGAATTTCTGCTTCAAAACTTCGTAAAAAACCATTAATTTCAAACTAGGCACAGTAATCCTCAAAAAAATTACAATATTACTGTAGAAATAAGCATTATTTGTTGAAATGTCAATTTTTCGACGAGCACGCGATATTTTCCTGGTAAAACTGTTGTCAAAAAATGAAACAGGATGAGTAAAACATATGAAAAAAGTTTGCGTGCTGGGATTTTTGTTTTGAGTCGTCGCGATTGAAGTGTGGAGGTGAATTTGCTTAAAATTCGATAATTTTTCACGAGTTAATGAGCGAGTTCGGTGCACGCGCACTTTGTCGAAAAGGTACACAATTTTGAGTAGATATGAATCCTTTTTTTGCCGATCGAAAAAGATTTCGTTTTCGCGGAGAAAAATGCATGTGTACTTTTGCACTGCTCCACGTTTTCGAAGTACTGCAAGTACACATCGAAATCGCAGCACGCACGCTGAAATTCCAGCACGCGCTCTTTACCCATTCGAACAAGCATCGAATTTTATCGACAGAAAAAAAATTTGTGCTCAATCGGTTCAGCGGTTCTGGAGAAAAAATCATCGGAATTCACTGAAAAATCGATAATTTTACAGTGTGCGCGCGCTGCCTGCGGCCGGCGTCCCCTCTTTTAGCTACAGTAGTCAGTCTCTTTATATATCTTGAAGGGGATGTTAAATGACGCACGAGTAGCGCAGTGGTGAAGACGCTTGTCTTATAAACTGCAGCACCCAAGTTCGAAGAAAGTTGAGTTCCTTTTTTTTTTTTTTTTTTGGACGCTAGCACGTCACTTTTTCAGAAAACCTAGCACGTCATTTTTTTTTTGGAAAGGGGGTGCGCAAAATTGGCCGATGTATGCTAGTTTAATATAACAAGCTGCGCTACTTGTATATTAATGATTAAATGTGGTTAAATGATATAAGAATGTGTTCTGATCAGAATACTTTATTATCTGCCCGGTATTGAAAGAGAGGAGACCCGCGAGGGTCACCTTCCTTCACCAGTACGTCCGAATAGAATGAAAGAGATAGGGATCTACTGGCCAGATGGGCAGTCAGTGTAAACAACGAAGGGTCAAAATGCGGGGTAATTAATCATTGAAGACACAAACGAATAACAACAACAAATAGAATAAGACAGGCACCAATGCGCGCCTGTCACATCCCCCTCTGTTTGGAAAAGCAGCTTCGTCCCCGAAGCCATATTTAAAAATTGTTATGAGTTTGGCTGAGTTGAAACACTTTTCCAAATAGAGGTGACAATAGAGCAACAAAAAGCTTTGCGGGCTCTCCCTCGCTTTCTCAAAAGCAACTTCGTCCTCGAAGTCTTATCATTTGGAAAAGTGGGATTTTAGATAAGAACTTTTTGAAGGAACTTGCTTTCTCGAAACCTACACAATCGAACATCAATTAATCACATAATAGTATACAAGAATCAAAATAATCATATTCGGTAACAATCAAATCAGTCAAATTTTACAAATGTACAGTGTCTAGACTTACACTATTAACCCTATACATGAAAATGACAAGGCGCTAAACTATTCCGGTAATACAAAAGAAAAAATGATACTCTACGTTTCGAATTCACGTCCATTAACAATATTTACTCACAGAAGGATCTTACTAGATAACTTCACCACGGCTATCTGTTTATTTTCAGTTATACAATTGAACTAGACTTTTTTCCGTAGCAGGACCGGACGTTGTCTAAACTATCTCATCAAAATGTAACAAAATGTCAGTATTATTATAATTCCCTCTCAAATTAACTAAGGTATTTTCTCTTCCTAGCTTATATAATGATTTAAGGAACATTCTCAATACATCAGAACATTTTTTCTTAACATTTCAAATTTCTACGAACATCTACAAGGATTGTGTTCAAAAATTATCTCAGAGAATGTCAATTGGTTTTTCCCGAAAGTGGCGTAAGGTTCACATACATGTAGAATAAATCAAAGTCCCGGCTGGTCGTGTCGAATTAGTAGATCTGCATTTGAAGTTGGTGAAGACGATTATTATAGATAGTAGTGGAATACTAGTTGAACTGCATACTAGTCGAATAGGAGTTGAATAACAGAATATCTGACGGCTTCCAGGTGTAGTGGCATGGTTCGTGGTAGCATTCAGAATTCAGAATCAGTAACCTCGAGATCGCGAGAATAATAAACTGGTTGAAGAATGCGCACAGTTCATTATCTCTACTCGTAAGGGACCTCCATTTAATATAACAAGCTGCGCTACTTGTATATTAATGATTAAATGTGGTTAAATGATATAAGAATGTGTTCTGATCAGAATACTTTATTATCTGCCCGGTATTGAAAGAGAGGAGACCCGCGAGGGTCACCTTCCTTCACCAGTACGTCCGAATAGAATGAAAGAGATAGGGATCTACTGGCCAGATGGGCAGTCAGTGTAAACAACGAAGGGTCAAAATGCGGGGTAATTAATCATTGAAGACACAAACGAATAACAACAACAAATAGAATAAGACAGGCACCAATGCGCGCCTGTCACACTAGTACTCAGCGCTTGAAAATGAACGGAAAAAAACGAGAAAAAAAACTATTAAAGAAAGTTCTTGGAAAAATAGACGAGCACCAATGATGAACAGATTGAAAATTATTTCTTCAAGTATTTTCAAAAAAAAGTTCGAAACTGTAAAATAATTTTCTTGCTAATTCTTCATGATAGATTTTTTAGCTTACGATAATGCTTATTGTAAACATATTAACTCTATCACACAAATGAAGCTGTGAATCAAAATTGAAATCTGCCAGAAGTGTTTATTCTTTCTGAAACAGTACTTTTTGATTTTCAGCCTAGAGAAGTTTTGAAAACTGACTTTTTCATGTAGAAAAAATGTTCTGCTCATGTCTCAAAATGTGTGTAGTTGTAACAGACTTACTTATGGTTATCGCCTGAGAAAAGAGCCAATATTTTGGAAATTCACTGTTTCAAAAATCTCCGAAAACCAATGTTTTGAATAAAATTATAATGGATCATCAGAGATCAAAGAGAAGACAATATTTTCAATTTAAAAAACAGTTTTATTTCTGAGAGGTTGATGTAAAAAGTCAGGTGAGAAAATCTTTTACTGTTTCAAAACTTTCGTTAACCCAAAGTTTATTTAAAAAATACTTTCCATCGATGAATGATAAAAGTAGTAGGCTTCAAGCATTCCCATTTCTTTGAAACAGTAAACATTTTTCCTGTTTCATTGGGAAAATATTGAAAACTCGAGGTGAGACGAATCCAATACTCTCCGCATGAAAATTTCTTTTTTTTTTTCTCTGCTTTTCTCAATAATTATACAATAAAAATGAAACTGTGAAAAAAGTTTACCAATTATTGACTGTAAGGAATGAACTGCAAATTTTTGAATTTTTGAATTTTTATTGGATAATTACTGTTTCGAAGCAGTGTTACAACTGGACATTTTGTAGAGTGAAAATTTGGCTTTTCTCGGTTTGTATAAGCGGAAAATGAAACCGAAAAGCTGAAAATCCAGCGAAAAATCGGAAAACTCGAGAAAAAAATTGTTTCAAAATCACCAGGATCCATAATCGGTCTCTCATTTCTCCATTTATCTCGTCAACAGAATCTAAACAGTGAGAAATCCATTTCCGAAAACGCATCATTGGAATGTCAAAAGATTGAAGGCTAAAATTCCATAAAACCATACTTGTCCAAATCCGGGCCGGGGTCAGGGAAAGGGAAATTTTTTTAACTGAAAATTGATAATTTTTACACGGAAAAGAGCTATTTCCAGTTAATAACTTGCTTTTGAGGAAAAATATGCACTTTCGACATGAAAACTCCCATTTTTTCTCAAAATCTGAATTTTTTTCTAAAATTTTTGCTGAAAAATTCCAATTTTTTTAGAATCCGGGCCCACCGGGCCGGGCCGGGCCTTAAAAATTTTCCAAAGCCCGGCCCGGGCTTTGGACAAGTGTGCATAAAACAGTAAACGAATGATTTGCAGCTCAATTTTTACTGCTTCAAAATTAATGCAGTTGAAGCTGATGTTCTTGTGAAACTAGTCGTGGTTCAAAAAACTTCAGAAACCAACTCCACGAGTTAAAATATACTAATGTTCTCCAATCTTCGGAATGAATAGACAAAATTACCGCAAGATAATAATTTGATTTTCTAGATTATGTTATTATTCGAAAAAAAATATTACTGTTTCAAAATTTTCAATGAAACAGTAATAAAAACTTCATCTTGATTCCTTTCTGATTACTTCAAAAAAAATAGTGCGATGAAAATTGAGACACAGAGAAAGCATAACAAAAATATCAAATTCTAAGTGGTTGACGTATGCTCTTCTCATTCCTCAAGTACTTTGTTTATGGATGGAAAATAATTGGATCAATAATTGTGTTTACTGTTTCACAAGTTAACTGTTTTTTTTTTCAGGAAACAGTAAAAACAGTTTTGCCTCTGTAGCTGTAGGTGCAGTTTCCAAAATCGATTCTGATTTTTTTTCAGATTTTAATTTTAAAAAACTTTTTTTTCTGTTTCACCAAAAAATATTCTGATTTCGTGATCTCGAAAAAGAGGACCAGTTTTGAAGAAAATGCGAAAAATCATTTGTAAGAGTATTTTTTCTAAAAAAATTACATAAAAATGTATTAAATTTATTCACAAAAACAATTCGAAGTCACATACTCAAAATTATAGTAAAATGACTTATTTTAGGAGTATTTATTCAAAATGACGAACATACCGAATTCCTTCGGATATAAACCTGAAAACCTAAATGTTTTTGAAACAGTAAAAAAGTTTTACTGTTTCATGAGAAATATTTGTGCTGATACTAAACACTGAACCGAGAAACAGAAATTAGTTGTAAAACTTTCTCAAAAGCAGTAATTTTTACAATTTTAGAGAATGAACCAGTCGGTGGCGCCGCCTACGGCGGCTCACTTCCTTTTAGTTCATCACTGCGCTCCTCATGGGGGGGGGGGGGTTGATTCGCCACGCTTAACCTTATTTTCAATCATTGGGCAGTGATGCACCCTAAGCCTCCATCCTGTTCCAAAAATGTTGTTAATTTGAAGTTCCGCCAAAAATTTCGAAAATTTGAATTCCCGCCAAAAATTTTGAAAATTTGAATTCCCGCCAAAAATTTTGAACATTTGAATTACCGCCAAAATTTCGAAAATTTGAATTCCCGCCAAAAATTTCGAAAATTCGACTTTCCGCCAAAAATTCCGAAAATTCGAATTCCCGCCAAAATAATAAAATGTTTTGACGTTTCTGGAAGTTTCTAGAAGTTTCCGGAAATTCAGGAAGTACCTAGAAGTTCCTAGAAGTTTCTAGAAGTTTCTGGAAGTTTCCAGAAGTTTCTGGAAAGAGGGAGAATGCTCTGGAAGGTTATCCATCTAGAGCTTGCCAGTTGAGTTTTCGGAGTACCATAACTACCGTAACCCTACAGTAATCTCCATGATTTTTGTTGGTGTACTATTGGGGTCCCTTAGATAGTACATGCAAAAAATGGAACAATTCTGAGCACTTCGAACCCGTTTTCTAGCTATGGCTGAGTCTGGTTACTATAGCTACCGTAATCCTACAGTAACCCGTGCTCCAAACTTCACAGGATTGAAGCGCTCGGTGACCCATGACTGCATGCCAAATATGGTAGGAAACGGTCGAGGGGTACAAAAGTTATTCAGCGATAAGCGCTGGACAGACACACAGAACTATTCCTTTAGTATATAGAAGAGATAACAACTGTTTCCAGAAACTTTTGTTTTGAAAACACATCCAAATTTGCGAAATTGAGGTCATGAATATATACTTCCACTGTTTTTCAGTTTTTTTCAAACATTTGAACAGTGAGAGTTTGTTTTCTGGACCATGTGAGAGTCGAATCGAAAACTTTGAAAAAAATCGGCTGTCCGTCCGGACTAGAGCCAAAAATTTACATTTCAAAAATTTTTGAGAACAGGGACGTCCGCATTATTAGAGAGAAACCAGTCGATGGCGCCGCCTACGGCGGCTTACCTCCTTTTTGTTCGTCGCTGCGCTCCTCAATGGGGGGTTAATTTGTTATGCTCAACCCCATTTTTAATCGTAAGACAGTGATGCACCTAAGCCTTTTTTCGAAGTTCCTAAAATTTCGAGAATTCGAATTCCCGCCAAAAGTTTTGAAGATTTGAATTCCTGCCAAGATAATCAAATAATTCGACTTTCTGGAAGTTTCTGGAACTTCTGGAAATTTCCGGAAGTTTCGAGAAGCGTCTGGAAGTTTCTAGGTTACTGTAACTACCGTAATCCTACAGTAATTTTCACCATTTTTTGTTGGTGTGCTATTGGGGTCCCGTAGATACTACATGCGAAAATTGGAATAATTCCGTTCATTCCGAACGCGTTTTCGAAAAATGGGTTACTGTAGCTACCGTATTCCTACCGTATTCCGAGCTCCAAACGGTATAGAATTGAAGCGCTCGGTGACCCATGACTAAATGCCAAATATGGTAGAAAACGGTCGAGGGGTTCAAAAGTTATTCAGTGATAAGTGCTGGACACACAGACACACAGACAGAGCTTGTCGCTTAGTATATAGAAGAGATAGATAAAACCAGTCGGTGGCGCCGCCTACGGCGGCTCACCTCCTTTTTGTTCGTCGCTGCGCTCCTCAATGGGGGGTTAATTTGCCACGCTTAACCTTATTTTCGATCATTGGGCAGTGATGCACCCTAAGCCTCCATCCTGTTCCAAAAATGTTGTTAATTTGAAGTTCCGCCAAAAATTTCGAAAATTTGAATTCCCGCCAAAAATTTTGAAAATTTGAATTCCCGCCAAAAATTTCGAAAATTTGAATTCCCGCCAAAAATTTTGAAAATTTGAAATCCCGCCAAAAATTTCGAAAATTTGAATTCCCGCCAAAAATTTTGAAAATTTGAATTCCCGCCAAAAATTTTGAAAATTTGAATTCCCGCCAAAAATTTTGAAAATTTGAATTCCCGCCAAAAATTTTGAAAATTTGAATTCCCGCCAAAAATTTCGAAAATTTGAATTCCCGCCAAAAATTTCGAAAATTTGAATTCCCGCCAAAAATTTCGAAAATTTGAAATCCCGCCAAAAATTTTGATAATTTGAATTCCCGCCAAAAATTTTGATAATTTGAATTCCCGCCAAAAATTTTGATAATTTGAATTCCCGCCAAAAATAATCAAATGTTTTGGCTTTTCTGGAATTTTCCAGAAGTTTCTGGAAGTTCTGAACCATTCTAGAAGTTTCTGGAAGTTCTGGTAGTTTCTAAAAGTTTCTGGAAAGAAGGAGAATGTTCTGGAAGGTTATCCATCCAGAGCTTGCCAGTTGAGTTTTCAGAGCACCATAACTACCGTAATCCTACAGTAATCTCCACCATTTTTCGATGGTGTACTATTAGGGTCCCTTAGGTAGTACATGCAAAAAATGGAACAATTCTGAGCACTTCGAACCCGTTTTCTAGCTATTGCTGAGTTATCTGGTTACTGTAGCTACCGTAATCCTACAGTAATCCGTGCTCTAAACTTTATGGAATTGAAGCGCTCGGTGACCCATGACTACATGCCAAATATGATAGGAAAAGGTCGAGGGGTACAAAAGTTATTCACTGATAAGCGCTGTACAGACACACACACAGAGCTATTCCTTTAGTATATAGAAGAGATTGTTATTTAGAAGAGAAAGAGAGAGAGTGCAAAGAAAAAGAGGAGAGAGCAGAACGGAAATAACTTCAGCCTAGGAGGAGGAAGCATGAGCCCAGATTGATGACCACTGGTCAGTGAAAAATGAGTAAATATAGATTTTTTTTTGAAAAAAATTTTGTTGTCAAAAATTTTTTTAACTATTTTTGTTTACTGATCCTAAATTTTCATTAATATCTAATGATATCTTTTTGAACAATATAGAAAGTATGGAGTTCATCAAAAGAAATTTCCACCGTTTCAAAAAGAATTTCGAAAATGGTCAAAGATGGAATGTTTAATCAAATCGGTACAATGATCCAAAATTTTTTTTACTGTTTCATAATTTTTTTTCTAATAACGTTGTTTTTATACATCTAATTCTGGTTTTTGCCGAAGAGTTAGGAATTTTTTGGAATCTTTTGAATTTAATTTTTTTCTACTGTTTCAAAATATTTGGTAATGCTCCAATTGTAAGTGCATGCTATTTTTTCTCAGAAAATTCTAGATTTATTCTGTTTCAAAAATTGTTGCTGAAATTTTCAAAAATATCTTTACGTTAGTGCGGTGATATCATAGCAAACGATGATAATGAAGTTCTCGAAATCCCCCCAATTTTAGCACGCACGTTATTTTTAGAAAATTTTCAAAATTTTAATGTTTCAACCTTTTTCTCCGATTTCTAAAACCAAAAATGAACATTTTTGACATGATTGTTATTTCGATTGGAATGAGTTTTACTGTTTCAAAGTCAACGGTATGAAATTCCATAATTTCTTCGGTATTATTTAGGCGTGATTCGAAAATTTCATAATATTGCTCAACATTTTTTTTCAAACAAATAATTTTAAGAAATTGCTCGAAATTTTTTCAGATTTTTCGCAATTTTAAGAAATTTTTGCAGTTTCAAGAAAAGTGTCAAATCTTTTTCGATTTTCAAAAAATCGATTCGCCAGCTATTTTTCTTGAGATCAAAAGTTTCTCCTGTCTCACTAAAAATCTTTATTTAATTCCAAAGTCTCTTAACTATTATCACGTCAAAATTCGGACACAACTTACACTACCTCATTCTGGATTACGGTAGCGATCAAGGTAGGGTTCAGGACCCAATTAGTTAGTCATGAGCCCCAAATTGTGAGTCGAAAAATATTTTTTGCTTCACTGATTTTCATAATAACACATTGTTCATCACTGTTCTTTGCTCAGATTTTTGTGTATGTATATACCCTGCAGAAATTCTGTTTTTTTTTTTCAAATTTTACTGCTTCATATGAGATATTATCAGAAATTTCTTGTATTTATTCTCGATGGACGATTTCTCAGAGTTTCAGTGTTTCAAACTTCAACTGATGTTTTCTGGTACTGATTTTTCATATTGGGAAAAAAATTCAGTCAAAAAAACGTTTCCTGTTTCATTTTTTATTAGATAACTCGAACAATTTTTCATGGTTTTCGGGAAAAAACTATTGGGTCAGAGCAATTACCGTATGCAATCCCTGAATGGCCTCTTAGTTTTGAAGTTTGAAACACTAGACAATTTTCTGAAAAAAAAAGTTTGCATCGACTTGAAATTCGACAAACTTTTCATTTTTGTAATTGTGAATGAAAACACCAACCGCCAGAAACATCTAAATTTTTTGAACATTTTTTTCGAAACAGAGAAAAGCCCAAATTTTTATATATTTTGCGGACTTTTTAACGAAAGCAGGAATTCGTAAAATGTTTTGAGTGAATTTTTGAAACAGTAAATTTTTTTAGATACAAATATTTTTCAACTTCCCAGAAATTTGCGTTCAAGGCAATGGACAAATTGATGCTTCTTAGCAATAAACCTCATATTTTGCAATATTCATTTGATTAGTTTTGAAACAGTGAATATGATTCGCTGTTTCATTTCGTAAAGTTCAACTGGAATTTCATTTGTACGAACATCGAAACGATTGGAATCAATCCGATTGGAGTCATGTTCTGTTTTTTTTTTGAAACAGTAAAAAAGTATGTACAGACCATATGATAATAGAGAAAATTCTCGAAGTATAATCTTTATTCATTATTCAATTGAAAAAGTCATTTTAAAAAACCCAAGCTTTCTGAATTGATTTTGAAATCATAAGTAGGAGAGCTTCGATGTATCAAAAAAAACTGAACTGCAAAATTCTATAAATTATTTTGAAACAGTAAAAAAAAACGTTTGAAAAAAGATTCTGGTCGTCCAACACAATGCTTGATTTTACCGATTTTACAAGAAAAAAGAGAAACAGTAAACATTTTTTCAATTTTTCAAGTTTTGTATG
>GL380784.1:2346-17704 GCA_000143925.2 Caenorhabditis brenneri | reverse complement strand
ATGCGTTGTAAATAATGGGGCGTGGTCTGGTGAAGATTTCCAGACTCTCAGTCCTTCAGTGAGAGCTGATAAATCCAGAATCCACTCACCGAAGCATCTATTTTTAGACCAACAATTTATAGAAAATTCTCAACCCATGTGAGAAAACCATTAACTTCTCAGAAGAAGAAAAGGACGACAAAAAGTGGCCGAATTGGATTTGAAAAATACTAGTTGTTCTTCCAATTTCAATAAGAAACAGTGAAAAAATTATTATTATTGTTCCAGGTAAAGCGATTCCGATTTCTATTTTGAAGACTTAAAACAGTACATCTTTCACTAAATCCATCCATAATAAAAACACTGGAAAATATGTATCCTGGAATTTTTTTCGAAATTTATTGAAACGGAATTTTTTTTTGATACCGTTTAACGAGAAATGTTCCTTAATACAGGTTACTCACAATCAATACTAAAAACTCCTCAAAATTTCATTTTCAACAACCTTTCATGAAACAGTAAAAACACTATCAAAGAAAAATTTAGATTTTTTACTGTTTCAAATAATAGCATATTCAATTTTTCGTTAGATTTCAATGATAATCCCATTCGTCTGCGTTGACCTTTTGTTTTTTTTTCTAATCCTGAAATCTAGATTCTTCACATACTCATAAAGCATTCATCACCACAATTCTGCACAATTCAGGATACGGTAGGTAATTGGTAGTACAAACATTGTATTAACATGGGATTAAAAATAGGAAATTTTTTTTTGGAACAGAAAATATTTTTTTTACTTTACCAAAGTTCCAAAATTTTAACCAATTGCTGATCAGCAACCATTCAAATTGATCTTTATTTTTTTCAAAAATTTGTTTGAAACAGTGAATAATTTCGGGTTTTTTGAACCAATTTAGATTTAAGTAGTGGAGAGAAAATCGAGGTTGGACCAGTGAAACTAACGAGAAATCTATTTTATATTTGATTTTGATTGAAACAGTGAAAATATTCGGAAATCTCCGCTGGATTAAAGACAAGAATCTTGAAATTACCCATGATTCTTCTTCTGGGAATGCAAACTATTTTTTTCACTGTTTCAGAATTTTTTCCAACTTGCCAGTTACTGAAAATTGCATTTTTAAACAATTTCCTTTTCTAAATTTTATAAGGCAAGGTAGTTTTTTGACGATAAAAAGCTATGCATACTAATCATAAAAAATGGTTCTGATATCGAAAATTTTTGGTGAAACAGTTAATTTTACTGTTTAGTTTTTTACAAACTCGTTTTTTTTTATAATGAAACCAGCGCTCATTGAATATCAGGAATCTTAGAACATTTTCAAAATTTCTTTGAAACAGAAAATATAGTATTTTTACTGTTTCAGTAGAAATTATTCTAAATTTTTTGGGTGAATTCAATATTCATATGAATGTTATCTGGTTCAACATCCTTGTCTCCACCCCCCCCCCCCCCTAGCAATTTCCTTTTTCTTCTAAAAATATATCCATCAACCTTGACATTTTTTCGAACATTTCGAGTTCGGTTGAACCAGTGAATATTCATATTAAATTTTTCTGATGGAAAGACCAATAATGATATTGGGAAGATCTGGAATATTGACTGTTTTGTTTTGAAACAGATAATATATTTCACTGTTTCAATGGACATTTTTTAATCTTTTTTTCCGTTGATCATATTTCAACTGAAGATGAGATCGGCACTAGAAATCCCTCCAAGTTTCACGTTCACTGATTTCAATTGAAACAGTGAAAAAATGAGTTTTGTTGTTCAGAATTTTTCACTGTTTCAGGTTATATTATTCTCAATTTCCCTAGTGAATTCCAATGATTGTCCTAATTTTTTTTGCTTTGACACTTTCAGAGTTGTTTTTTTTCCTGAAATCAAGATTATTGAAATACTTTAGTTACACTGAGAAAAACTAGGGCCCAATTTGGACAATTTCCATTTGAGACAGTATCAAGAATGAAATATTTTCTGTTTCATGAAAAAAAAATTCTGAAATATTCTATATTTTACCAATGAACATCATTCCAGGCACACCTGTCACATATACCATCATTATAATACTAAGACGCGAAGGATGACAAACTGCTGCAAAACAACGGTTACGGTAGGTAGTTTGTAGGACGCCCTTTTGACTCCGCCCCTTTGCCCTCGGCCCTTTAGGTATAATCTCGGACTTAAAAAAGTTAGCTCTCGAAGAATTAAAATGTCATTAAGGAAAAAGCATTTTGAAATAAGAATATCGGTTCTTGAAACATACATTCTTTTTAGAAATTTCCGAATTTGTTTTTCATTCCTATTATTCCAATTATCACCCTTTATCAATCAGTTAGTCTGTACTAAGTCCAGTGAAACAGTAGTTTTTTTTCTTGTGAAATTCAACTAGTTTTGCTGCCAAATTATAGAAACGATGAATTGAATAATAGGAATTTTGAGCATATTTCCAAGGTTTTGTGAAACAGTCATTTTTAACCGAATTTGATGAAAAATACTCTGAAATCATCAGAAACAGAGATGAAGATACCACTACCGTCTAAGAAATTCGTTCTCATAGAAGTTTCCATTGAAACAGTGGTAAAAATTTTCAAAAACGGCGAACTACAAAACAGTTTTGTGTTACATATTCCGTTTTCATAGTGAAATTTTGAAACAGTATTTTTTTTTCCAAATAAAACTAGAATGGTTTTGGACTGTAGAAGATTAAAATTTTCAGAATTTGCTATTCAAAGTCTTAAAATTTCCAATTTTTTGAAAAGTATTTCTGTGAAAAAGTCTTTTTTTTTCATAGAAGCGCTTAACTCTCAAACACTAAATTCAAACAATAACGTTTACATATTCGATTACTTTTGAAACAGTGAAAAACTTTTTACCATTTTTTACTGTTTCGAACAGAATTGTGTGTGCAACTAAGGTCGAACTATACGATCATCAGCTACTTAATTGAAGACCATAAAATTTGAAGCAACTTTGCTGTGGACCACTTTTTTTTTAGCTCCGCCCCTTTTCTAATTATGTAGGGTAGGAAGCTATTACATTGAGATTTAAAGTGAAACTGAAAAATATGAATTCAAGATTTTTTTTGACGATTTTTGTGAAACAGTAATTTTTCTTACTGTTTCAACAAAAATACATGTTTTGGATTGATTTTTTTTTTTTTCATTTTTTTTTCATGGAAGTGCTTAACTCTCAAACACTAAATTCAAACAATCACGTTTACATATTCAATTTTTTTTGAAACAGTATAAAAAATTATTCTGTTTTCAATTATTTTTACTGTTTCAAAATGAATTTTCTAAGCAACGAAGGTTCAGCTTCAGCTGATTGTCATATTTACGCCCATAGAAATAGAGTGAATCTCAAAAAACGGGCGGAGCTACAAAAAAGAAGCGATCAACTACATAGTTAAAGAGCATAAAATTTGGAGCAACTTTTCTGTTGACAACTTTTTTCTAGCTCCGCCCCTTTTCTAGTTATGTAGGGTAGAAAACTATTACATTAAAGGAGGGCGGAACTCAAAAAAATAATTTTTCTGAAAATTCGACAGAAGATACCTCTGGTGGGTTTGAACCTAGTGTTCATTTGGCTGAACATCAAAAGCGTTACCGACTGCGCTATGCGGCCCGGAAAGCGCGCCGACTCTCTTAGCCTATATGCGCCGGAGCCTTTTTTAGTCTCAATACGAGTCTCAATACAACGAGAGTTCCCACCTCCTTTAAGATCTAATCTGAAACTGAAAAATATGAATTCAAGAGTTTTTCTGACGATTTTTGTGAAACTGTAATTTTTTTCTCACTATCTCAACAAAAATACATGTTTTGAATTGATTGGAATAGTAGTTTTTGCAATTCTAGAAAAGTCATCATCTTCGCAAGAACCGAATGAAATTAACTTACTAATCCAAATTTCAATTACATCGATTTACCATGAAACAGTAAAAACGTGTATTTTTTCACAATAATTTTACTGTTACAAAACATATCAACCTAGGTTTTTTTGATGGTTTCAACAATTGCTCTCCCATTTAAGCTTCTTCTTGAGCGTTTTTTCACTTTAGATCCAAATGAAGTCAATTATTTTAGGTACACTTGTCAGCAAAGACCATTCTCATTTTCACCGCAACCCGAAGCAAGAATAGGTGGATAAATGTGAGCAAAATACGGTAAGTAAATGACGGGACGCCTTCTAGACTCCGCCCACTGGGTCCCATCTAATCAGTACAAAATCCAAAGAAGAATAGTAGTTTTTTCTATGAATTTACCTAGTTTTCATGCCATAGTATAGCTATGATATGATTTCCTGAACGATAGGAATTTTGACCAGTTTTTTATGGTGTTTTTGTGAGACAGTCATTTCTTTTTTACCAACAGTCATTTTCAACCGAATTCAGTGAAAACTCTGAAATCCAAATATACTACCGAGTAAAAACTTCATTCTCTTAAAAAATTTCCAATGAAACGGTAGTTAAAATTTTCTTACCTGGTGATCTTTAAAACAGTTTTGTGTTACATATTCAGTTTTGATGGGCGGCGTTTTGAAACAGTAATTTTTTTTCAAAACAAAAATTAGAATGGTTTCGGACTGTAGAAGTTCAGTTTTCAGAGTGTCCATATGAAAGTCTTGAAATTTCCAATTTTTTGAAAAGTATTTTTGTGAAAAAGTCTTTTTTTTTCATAGAAGCGCTTAACTCTCAAACACTAAATTCAAACAATAACGTTCACATATTCGATAACTTCCGAAACAGTATAGAAAATTATTCTGTTTCCAATCATCTTATTGTTCTAAAACACCTTTTCTGTGTGTTTGTTGTTTGTGAGTCCCTCATCGACCCTAGCTCTCTCAGTTTTTGTCCGATTTGCACAGGGTTTTCACATATCGAAAAAGCTCAATTTGAATTTGATGCCCCTGTTTTTCATTTTTCATTTTGAGCTCTGGGGAGTCCTGTGCTTAGATAGGGCTCGAAAAGGCCTCCCACGAACAAGTCCTCACCATTAGAAAAGAGAAGGGCGAATAGGCCATCGCCGACCTCGATCGCTGTCGACTGCGCGAAAAGAGAAAAAGAGGAAGCTCCGCCCCCTTGGCCGGTTCAATTACCCACGTTTGAGGTAAAACTCGGGAATGGGTAGGAATAAATGAGATGAAAACCCCATCATCAGAATCCTCTCATTGAGAGGAGAACGAATATGAAAGAAAATTTTGGAAAAGACAAAGTTTGAACAATTTGAACAGCGTTTATAGTGCAGTGTGGCATCAGATGTAACCGTCGTCAACAGGAAGTAGGTTCGGTTCCTTAGCGTAGCCAAATTTATTAAATTTTCATGCTAAAAGGGGCGTAAGTAGATCAATTTTAACGAAGTGTTTGTGAGCAGACAAAAAAATAAATCCGTTCTAACAAAACCGGACAGGCAGAGTTAGAGACTAACTAAACCAACAGAAAGTTGGGCTTCAGTAAATGGAACGCATCTAAGCAGACCAAACAAGAGAGATAGCGCATAACTAGACCAAATAAGAATATCAAGCCTAGGCAGACCAATCGAGCCTGAGCAGATGACTCGGGCTTCAGCAGACCAATAAAAATGAAACGAAGTCTGAAGCAAACCAAAAGGCGCTTCGTTAAAATTGATTTAAAAGACCAAAGTTTCCATTTTCTCGCACCCTCCATCCCTACCGCTACATTTTATCACCTCCCAAATTTATTTCATTTGCCCCTGTATCATGAAGTTATGATCCGACTTCACCAGTTTAAGTTTTATTCATGTATTCCGCACTCGAGAGACTTTCGTTTTATAATATTCTTGTTTTTGTTCGCTAATAAATACGTGAACCACTTCAACTGATTCTCATTTTGTGTTGCTCCAACATCTCAGTCCTCTGCACAAAAATTTGAAAATTTATAAAGTGATGGGGAGCGAGCGGCGAAGCCGCGCGCCATTGAGGAGCGCAGCGACGAATGAAAGGAGGTGAGCCGCCGGTAGGCGGCGCCACCGACTGTTTTTACTGTTTCAAAATAAATTTTCTAAGCAATTAAGTTGAGTTTCACCTGATTATATTCGAAACATTAGCAATAATGTTAATCTCAAAAAGGGGAAGAGCTACATAAAAATGATCAACTAGGTAGTTGAAGATAGTTGAAGAACACAAAATTTCGAGCAACTTACCTACTGATAACTTTTTTCTAGCCCTGCTCGTTATTTAGTTTTCAGGGTAAAAGTACCACTGCAACACAGGAACTATGGAAGTTCAGGAGTTTTTTCTTGAGCTCATTTTGTGGAACAGTAAATTTTTCTCACTGTTTCACCGAAATACTCCTTTTTCAAATGAGGCGGGACATTTGTTCTTGAAGTTCTGGATGTTGTGCTATTTGAAAATAACAAAATTAATAATGGGAGTGATAATTGAGAAGTTTCCCTATAAATATAATATTTTAGTGCTGGCATAGTTTAAACTTTTGAATTACAAGTAACTCCTATGCATCAATCATCAGCCTCATTGAAACAAGCATCTTGGTAGGGAAACTTTGAAACAGTAATTCTTTTAAAGTGAGAAATATTTCGAATCTCCTCCAGAAAACGTTCGTAAAATTGAACCTAAATTGAAGAAAATGGGAAAGAAAAGCCAATTTTCCCAGCTTCAAAATTGTTTCGTATTGAAAGATTGCGACCAAGCCTTTGAATTTCAAATGTTTAATTTTTTGAAAAATTCGGTGAAACATCAATTTTTAGCCCCCACATACTAAATTCAAGCAATAACGTTCACATCGTCAATAATTCTTGAAACAGTATAAGCAATATTTATTCTCTAATTATTTGTCTCTGTTTCAAAATGAATTTGCTAAGCAAATAAAGTCAACAGATTACTGATAACAAGTTAATAAATGCTAGTGAATGAGTTTGAAAGCGCATATCTCAAAAAGGGGCGGAGCTAGAAAGATATAATCAACTAGATAGTTCAAGAGCATAAAATGTGGAGCAAGTTTGCAGTTGACCACTTTTTTCTACCTCTTTAGGAGTTTTATTTGAAGGGGGGGGGGGGGGGGGGAGGACTTTTTGTGAACCGGTAATTTTTTTCTGAGTGTTCCATCAAACTGGTTTTCAACTCTACAAAAAATATTGAGTTATTTTCATAGGTTTTTTGAAACAGTGTGAAAAATCATTTTTTGCTGTTTCAAGAAATATTCCATATTGCTTGGGGTTATCTTGATTTTGATCGGGCTATATTTACTTTTCATTTCCGGATTTATCATTTGTTTGGGGAGTGAAGGTGTACTGAGAAACCAATATTTTGAAATTATTTATGAATTTTTTTCTCAGGAAAAACTTTACTGTTTTAACTAAGGACGATAATATTTTAAAATTTTTTTCTTTTCAGTTACTCTATTGATTGTAATTTATTCTAAGACGTCCTCTAGACTACGCCCCCTTACCCTTAGCCTGGGACTGTTCTATTTCAGACTTTAACTATTTTTCTCGGCCAAACTCTGTGAAAAGATGATTTTTTGCTGTCCTTTCAATGATTTCCTCTGCAAAAATTCATTAAAACAGGCTATTTTCATTCAAAGTTTTACTGTTTCAAAAATAAAAATATATCCTAGACGATTATAATAACTTCACTAACTTTCAAGATTAACTCGAAATTGATGCATCAAAACCAATGCTGGTGATCAATATTAAATTTTGGATTTTCTTCTGAAACAATGAATTATTAAAAATTATTCCTAGAGCCTGAGAAAGTAACGGTAAAAAGGAGGTTTTCCAATTTTTCTCGCTTCCAAAAATTTATCATTATAGAAACCTTTAAAAAAGAATAAATGACAGATTTAGTATTAATTTTTTTTCATTTCCTTTTTTTGAAACTTTTGTTGAAACAGCAATTTTCAGTACAAGCTCATACCAGAAGAAAACTCAGTTTTTTTTCTGGAAAAGTTGATCGGGCTATATTTACTTTTCATTCCGGATTTATCATTTGTTTGGTGAGTGAAGGTGTACTGAGAAACTAATATTTTGAAAATATTTATGAATTTTTTTCTCATGAGAAACTGTACTGTTTCAACTGAAGACGAGAATTTTTTGCTTTTCAGTTACTCTATTGATTGTAATTTATTCTAATACGTCCTCTAGGCTCCGCCCCTTTACCCTTAACCTGGGGCTGTTCCATCTTAGAGTTATACTAATTCTCTCTGCCGAGCTGTATGAAAAGATAATTTTTTGCTGTCCTTATCAGATTTTCATTAATTCCCACCGCCAAAATGTATAAAACTGGCTTTTTCAATTTTCACTGTTACGATAATAAAAACATATCCTAGACGATTTCAATAACTTCACTAACTTTCAAGATTAACTCGAAAATGATGCATTAAAACCAATGTTAGTGATTACTACAAAATTTCAAATTTTCTTCTGATTTGGTTTGAAAAAAAAAATGGAGGATTTTTTTTTTAAAAATGGAGGATTTTCACTTTTTACTGTTTTAAAATTTTTATCTTTATAGAAACTCGAAAAGGATAGATTCAGTATAATTTTTTCATTTCCTTTTTTTCAAAATTTTTGTTGAAACAGCAATTTTCCATGCAAGCTCATATTATCAGAAGACTCAATTTTTTCTGGAACAGTAGGAAATTTTTTTTTCACTGTTTTAGAAAATTATTCCTGTTACTTGGTACTACTTTTTTTCAATAGTCTCTTATTTGATAGCATCGCAAGTTTGCATGTTCTTTCGTAAATTCTGACAAAAATTAAAGAAAAATTTCTTATTTTTTGAGTGAAATTCACTTTTTCCACTTCAACTAACGACTACAGATAGGTAGTTCATAGTTGAATTATATTTGAAACATAATTTTCTTTCTTCGTTTCCAATTTTTTTTTCACTGTTTCAAACTGAATTGTCCAAGCAACTAAGCTTGAATGATACGAATGTACTGTGTCTTTAGACTGTATTCTGAAAAATTAAAATAGTTTTACTGTTTCAAAAAATTAATACTACTTTTTTGTCTTATCACTTTCTTGATTGGACATTTGACTATTTTGCAATTCTAACATCTGATTGATCCTCGAAATTTCAGTTAAGGTAATGGATTTTTTCCTTGAAACTGGAAACTTTTTCCGTTATTTTTGCAATAAAAATTTCACATTTTCAACTGAAGAATAGAGTATTTTAAAATGCTTTGATTTTTAGAAACTACATTCTAGACTCCGCCCCTTACCCGCGGCCTGGGGCTGTTTCATCTTACATGTAGACTTCTACTAATTTCCACTGCCAAACACTATAAACATACAACTTTTCCTCGAAAATTTACTGTTTCAAGAATAAAAACATATCCTTGATGGGGTTCCGAACTTGATTTTTTCTTTGAAGTAGGTAAACTTGGATGAATATTATAACAACATTATCACATTTTGAGTTATCTTTTGGAACAGTAAACTTTAGAAAATCCAGAAAACTTCAGAAAACGACCCGGAGGAATTAACGGTAAAAAAAGGAGACTTTCCAATTTTTACTGTTTCGAAAATTCTCCTGATTGAGAAAAGTTGTGTTGAGAGTGATCATTGACAGATATATAATCGTCTCCATTGTTTTACTTTTTGTGAATCAGCAGTTTTCTGTGCAAGCTCTGTTTTTGTCACAGAAAAAATTATTTTTTTCTGTTTCAAAGTATAATTTTTTAGTAATCAAAGTCGAAGAATAGCTGATTGCTGATTAACACGTCTAAAGGCGCATTGCACAAAAAGAGGCGGAGCTTGAGAAAGTGGTCAACTACAAAACTGAAGAGCACAATATTTGGAGCAACTTGGCAGTTGACAACTTTTTATCAAACTCCGCCCCTTTTCTAGCTATATAAGATTAAGAAGTAATTGTAGGAAAATCGGGTTAAAAATTCCGGATTGTTTTGAGGCATTCCTGTGAAACAGTAATTTTTAATTTTTCCGATTGCTCTATGAAACTAATCTCCAACTCTACAAGAATTATTGAGTTATTTCCAAATGTTTTTTGAAACAGTGAACGAAATATTTTTACTGTTCCAAAATATGTTCCATTTCTTGGTCTTATGTAGAATTTGATGGATTGTTTCTGTTCAGGTTTTTTTTCAAGGATCTTTTTTACTGGAAAATGAGCTACTGAAAATTTTTATCGATATTTTTTGAAACTTAATTTTTTTTGAAAAAAAAAATTTACAGTTTCAATTTACAGTAATTTACAGTTTCTGAAGAAGAGAATATTTTAAAATTTTTTGATTTCCAGTAACTCAATTCCTTAAACCCCAAAATGGCTTATTGGCTCCTCCCTCTTAGCCCCAGAGTTCTATATTAGACGTTTTCAGTTTCCCCTGCCAAACCCTGAGTAATTAACGGTGAAAATGAAGAATTCTCATTTTGATTTTTTTTTGAAACTGTTAATTTATCAAAATTGATACCATGAAAAAAATTCAAATACTCCAGAAAACGATATCATACAATTTTAAAAATCGAGAATAATCAATTTTTACTGTTTCTGAGATTTTCTCAATTTGGAAACTTGGAAAGAGCTGGAATTCGAGGTATGAACTTGGTTTTCTTTTTTTTTTTAATTTTAGTAAATTGTAGGGGTCCTTCGATTTTTGTGTGTCTTTTATCACATTTTTACAGTAGATAAGATTTTTTCAAACATTTTCTTCAAGAAATTCAAAAAATTTTCACCGTTTCAAACAATTATTCCCATTATTCAGTCTTTGTTCCACTTCGATGAGCTCGCTCCTGCCGCATGATTTTTCTTTCCAGAGAAGTTTAAGAGAGTCTTTGGGACAATAAGAGAGTAAACTGCGAAAAATGATACTTTTTACTGTTTCAAAAAATTATTCCTATTAATTGGTCTTATCTTTTTTTGGTAGGAATCACACTTCGGCTTGGTTAATCGATTTGTTCTTCAATGTGCCTACGAAAAATTGAACAAAAACGAAAACTTGAATATTTTTATGATATTTCATTAGGAAAATATAGCAGATGACTGTGCGCTCCATTGATGACGCTGTCCGGCATTTTGAAAAAACTCGGCCAACGAGCGCTCCCAGCCGACATGGCCTAGCTTTCTCATTGTGACGGACGGCGTCATTAATAGAGCGCGTAGTCATCTGCTTTATGAGGCTAATATTTCAATGAAAATTGTCTGTTTTAAGAAAAAAAAAATGGAACGATTCAGAATTCTCTTTGCTGCTTCTGTTTCATCGCTGAGTGAATCAATCAATTAGTCTTCTTGTTTCTTTGAAAACTAGCGGTGAAACAGGAAAAAAATATTTTTTTCTGTTTCCAAAAAAAATTTTGACACTCAGTCTTCCTACTTGAAATTATTATTAACAGCTAAAACAAAGCATCTCCTTTTTCTCTTACGGGGCGGACCCTCTAGACTCCGCCCCTTTGCCCTTAGCGACATGGCCCTTTCAGTACAATTTTTTTTGCTGTTTCAGATATTTTTTTTTAATTTTGGAGGGACACACGAATTGTTAACACTTTAACTGCGCAAAGAACAAATCTGAGCTTCTTTTAATTTTCCAAAATTCAGGTCATCACCATCTCCATCATCATAATGTGATGAGACTTGAAGAAGGACAAAGGGATACGGTAGCTAGTTGTTGGTGGGACGTCCCCTAGGCTCCGCCTCCTTGCCCTAACGTTTAGCCCCAGAATCTACGAAAATGAGGGGGAACATGGGGTCCCTCTGTGTCCTCTAGACTACGCCCCTTACCTTGAACCCCAGAAACAGGGCTAAGCTACATCATGATCTTATATAACCCATACAGGTTTTAATTTCGAAATTTTTTGTGTTTTAGAAGAACCTTCTGTTAAAAAAAAACTGTAAAATTTGAATTATTCACTGTTTCAAAAAAACTATCTTTACTATTAACAATCACCGCTTTCTGTGTGTTTGTGGTGGGGTTTCCACCCCTAGCGCACCTCTCACTGGACCGATTTTCATGATTTTTACATATTTCGAAACAGAGTTTACCGGAGATGATGCCCGTCTTTTTCATTTTTCATTTGGAGATCTAGAGACCTCTGTGCTAAGATAGGGCTCACAAAAGAGACACAAAAGACTCGATTGTGGAAAAGAACTGCGAACTAACGTGAACTGGCACAGTTGAAATCATCACACCCATCGGAATTTCTCACCCTTTCATTTCTCATTTTCTGAAGAACTCCATTTCTGTTCTCCCAAGCGAACTCACCCATCCCGTGTGAAGCAAGAAGATTGGAGCCGCGAAGCGGCGCAAATTGGTCGTATGTCTTTTTTGATGGGAGCTCTCCTTTGGTTTGTTTCTTGTGGCTGCTACGCAAGACTGAAAAATTGAAAACTTTAATATTTCAACGATGTTTTTTGAAATATTGATTTTTATTACTATTTTTTTGAATGCAAATTTACTGTTCCAAGGAAAATGGAAAGTTTCAGATCGCTTTTCGATTTTCGGTAACTGGCACACCGTATCTCTCTTGTCATTTCAGAACTTTCATGAGCTCCCATTCAACAACTCTTTTTTTTTAGTTTCGCGCCTTTTTTCCAAAATTGAATTTCACTCATTTTCGATCAGCAGACGGTTTTCTTGTTACTGGAGAGAATTTTCTGGTGCAGGGCCCATAAATTGCATTACTATTTTTTTTTTGAATGGAAATTTACTGTTTCAAGAAAAAATAAAAAATTTCAGATTGTTTCCGATTTTCAGTAATTGGCACACTGTATCTTTCTCATATTTATTTTTTTTCGGATGAAAACTTACTGTTTTGAGAAAAATGGAAAATTTCAGATCGCTTTTCGATTCTCAGTAACAGCCATAGTGTTTTTTATCATTTCAGAATTTTCATGGGCCCCATTCAAAAATTCAATTTTTCTAGTTTCGCGCCTTCTTTGAAAATTGAATTTTGCGCCGGGTTTTCAGCAAATTTGTTGATTTGCAGACATTTTCTTCATTATCGGGGTTTCTAACAAAAAAATCAAAAAGAATTTTTGATTTTTCCTTGAAAAATCTGGAAGTTTGAATAAACAACTCAAAATTTTGAAAAATCGGCAAAGAAATTCAATTTCTTAGTGCCGGGCCCTCTAATTTCGTCTAAGCCCCGTCCATTTAGGAACACAGTAATGTCTATCCTGTTTTAGTTTGTTCAGTTTGAATCTTTTTTTCACTGTTTCAAAAAAAATTTCAAAATCTCACACCGGTTTTCATTAATTGTTATTTTAAGATTACCTCACCCTGAGGACTACTCTTGGATCTGCCCCCTCATCAGTACCACCAGAATCCGCGGAAAAATTTTGACTCGAGTTAACATCTAGGCTCCGCCCCCTGGGTCCCATCTTTGAAAAACAGTACCTAATCTAGTAAAACAGTGTGTTTTTTATTCATAATCAAGACGTTAATATACTGACAAATTAGTCATTTTCGAGGGTGTTTTATTGAAACAGTAAAAAATTTTAATGCTATTTTGACTGAATTTGATATTTTTTGAAACAGGTTTAAAAATTAATTTAAAAGTTTGAAATCTGACTAGTGTAACCAAATATTATTAGTCTAACGACATTTTCAAAAAGTCAAAAATATTTTTCGAAAAAGGAAATTTTCAGAATTTCTTTACCATAGAAGTTCACTGCTTTGAAGAGAAATGGAAAATTTTAGAAATTGTTATAAAAAAACTCATGATCGAACCGAGGAAGTGAATGACAATAATCAACTGTGAGAATCAACGAAACAGTGAAATAATTCCTAAATTGTTTACTGTTTCGAGAAATTATTCCCGTTATTCAGTTTTGTTTCAATTTTGATAACCATGTTGTAAACTCTTGATTTATAGATTTTTCTATTAGCTCCATCACATATTCATAAGTAATCCAGGTACACTTCTCATATCACCAACACCATCATTACAGTAATCCCGAGAAATGGAGGCGGACAAGGTAGGTGGTTATTGGTGGGACTCAAAAAACCCTCCGTTCCGCCCCTTAACCCTAACGTTTAGCCACAGAATCCACAAAAATGAGATAGGTAAATGGGTACCTCTGAGTCCTCTAGACTCTGCTTCCTTATTTTTAGCCCCAGGAACACAGTTGAGCACCATGATGATCCTGTATACTGGATTCTTTAGCGAAATTTTTGAAAAATTTATTTCCAATCTCTAGGAGGACTTTCTGTTTCAAAAAACTATTTCCATTTTTTGGTCTTATCGTATTTTTGATAGGTTCTTGCTGTTCGTTTGCCAGGTTGTCGACTGGAAATCGGGATGCTAGAACATTTTGACGGATATTTTTTGAATCAGAAATTTTGGAATTTCAAATTTTTTTATTGATTTTGGCATTAATTAATATACTTTTTTATATCCATCAAAATTAGATATGATAGAGAAATTTCAATTTTTTACTGTTTCAATTTTTTTAAATATCAGTTTCGTCGTAATGCATGAACTATTATTGGTTTTGATGGTGTTGTTAATTTTTAAGTCCTGGTTAAAATTGTTTGAAATAGTAGCACTTTCGTTTCCAAAACAGCTGTCAGTTGATAAATGGGATTCTTGGAAATTTTGACGAGCTTGTTCTGAAACAGTATTTTTTTCTGTTTTGATGGGAAATTTCACTGTTTCAAGGGAAAATAGAGCACTTGAATAGTTCTTAAATTTTTGCTGATGAATTCAAATAGTTGGAAGATTAATTACCAAACATCACCCTTATTTTCACCAAGTGAAAAATAAATTTTTTAAATCGTTTTCAAAAAATAATCCCCATTTTTTCAAATTTCCATTAAGAATTGTTGGCACCTTCCGGCAGTGAATTATCGATTTTTGAAAGCATTGAAAAATTGCAAACTCAATTTTTTCTACGGTAATTTTTTGCTGTTTCACAAAATATTGTTTAATTTCATTGTGATGCATAAATTATTTTTGATTTTTTCATCAGACGATTTCTTGATTCCAGGATCCATGGCTCTACCCTTCTACTCTTATCCTAGGCCAGAATCTATAAAGTTTGGGGTTACGGTAGGTATGTTCTGGAAGCTAGTGGCTCTGTTCTCAGATGTCCCTTCTTAGGCTTCGCCCACTGGATCCCATTTTTGAAAATTTTCTTTGAAAATTAGGCACTTATTCAATCAGAAAAACCGAATTTTTTTATAAACTTCATTTTTATTGAAACAACATATTTTCATTAACTGTTCTATTAAAAATAATGTGAAGTGACTATGAGAAATGATTTAATACTTCGACAAAATCACATGTTTTAGTTTAAAAATTTTGAAACAGTTTATTTCAAAAAAATTTAGTAACATAAAATATTTTGAAACCTCTATTAAAGGGGGCCTATCACTAAAAAAATTGTTGGGTAGATTTTTATACCATCAGATAAAGCTTGACGGAG
>GL380783.1:2810-23053 GCA_000143925.2 Caenorhabditis brenneri | reverse complement strand
CTCGATTCGATGAGATGGACTGGATTCTTGTTGGCATATCAACATGGATCAGATTTAGAAGATCTGTCTCCTTTGATGCAATACAAACAGATTGCAGATACAGGTGGAAGAAGGATTCATATTAAAGTTCGACGACTTCCAAACAATACAGATGACTATGAACCATTTCTGAAATATGTGAAAACGAGGTTGAAACAAACTAATATTGTGAGTTCTTTCCTGCTTTTGTAGAATTTCAGAATACTAAAGTGAGAAAATCTTCACTTGGAATTTTAGCGGTTTCTTGCAATTACTGTATTCCATTTCTTCAGATAATTCATTCCAACAACATAACTGTTTTGTACAATCTTCTTCAACAAGCAAGGGGACTGAATATGGCCGAACCTCCATTTTCCTATGTCTTCACTAACACTGTAAACTTTCTTCTGTTGTTCTCGGGACAAAAACTCTAAGATTTCAGGATTTATCTCTTCTGGAAGACTTCTTGAATAACATGTACGGAGCCTCGTTTCATTGCAATATAACTGGATTGCAGCTAGTTAAAAATGATCCAATGATGAAGGTATTTATCTTTTTATACAATAAATTTCCAATGAAAAATCCTCTGCAGACCCAACTTGCACTGACTTCTGAAGCAGTTTACGTCGTCGGAATGGCAATTTACAGAATGAGAGAAGTAAGTATCCATAGAAGTTTTCCTTGTAACTTATAGCTTTTTCAGCTTGGTCATGCTCCCCGTCAATCGTCTGTGATGTGTGATTCTCATGACATTTGGTCAGATGGAAGAATAATGAACGATGGCATTCGGAAGGTAATTCTCGAATAATACCACCAAACAATTCTTCTTTTTTTGTGTGTCCTTCAAGTCCTATTCTTTCTTCCAAATCCGCAAACAACTGGGCATTTCAAACCGTCCAATTTTTTCTTTTCCCTCTTGATCCTTCAAACTTGTCTCTTCTTTTTTTCTTTTGAATTCTAAAAACGAAGAGGCTGAAGAAGGAGAAAATGAAAGAGGAAGTTCTTTTGAAGGCCATGGATTACTGTAGTTGAAATGATCGCAAAGAATCCGATACGCTTGGTTTACGGATGAGATTCATGCGTCTGTTTGTGTATGTAAACGATGTAGAAAGTTCGTTCCGCGAAAGCAATTGAGTGGACATTTCATGATCTTTTGGAACGGACATGACACATTTTTAATAGCACCTGGATGACATTATGAGTAACTTTATAATTGATATGAGGGAATCATTAAATGAAACACAATGCAGAATACAATACTTTCAAGGTTTTCGAAATGAAGAAGTCTGAAAAACAAAGTACTATTGTTGAGCCAAATCGGGACAGAACACAAATGTCTGGGCTGCTGTGAATAAAAACCAAAACCTTATTTGAACTACTCCAACCTTTGATTCGCATTAAATCAAAAAACTGCTTTAACAATTGATTTTCTGATCCTCCCAAACCTTTAGTCAATTTTTCTTCCTATATTTTCAACCACTCAACACAAAACTTGCAAATGTAATTTCAGTTGAAACTACGTAACCAATTAACCGGAGACGTGCAATTCAAATCGAATGGTGAACGTGACGACATCATGTACCACGGCGTCGGACGAATCAACTCACAGTTTGTAAAGGTAAGTTGGTGGATCTATACAGAAAAGAAGGACTAATTGAGGAAACCGGTTTTCAAATAAGGTTTTCTTTTCGAATAAAACAAAGTAAATAGTCTGGAACACGATCGGAAGACAGTCGAGATTTGATAAGGGAAAGGGTCATTGGAGATGTTCTATGGTCTATTAGTTGACAAGACCTTGATCTTAGTTGACATTCTATCGCACTTTTTCTTTGATGAGAAGACACTGAAATGATGAAAATAGGGTAGAGAAAAATAGGTTTCCTTTGAGAATTTGGAACTGATCAGAGAAAATTCAATTGACTTCTGAAACATGTTCAAATAATCCTATTTCTAAATCAGTATTTAAAAAACACAAAAAATGATAACAGAATTCGTTTCGAAACCAAATTCCAAGTGTTCCAAACATTTTTTATCTCGAGCACTTTTTTTCGCAATACAAAAGTTATGTACTTATAATCGCAAACAAACATGTTGTACAAGTTTGTGTCAACTTTACCGCTCAGCCATTCATAAAAATTGTACATTCATCTATACATAGACACATGTGTTTGTACGAAATTTCTAGTTTCTATGTGTTTTTGTTGGTGACACTTTCCAAAAATGAGTGATTTCAAGAGCATCACGATGTTTTTATTATAATTAGAGCTCATAAAAAGTATTGGGAATCAATCGAAATGAGAACGAAGAAGAGAATGAGGAAATGGATATTTACAAAAATCAAGTGAAATTATAATTGGATCAGTGCTTATTGTCCTTGAGCCTTCTCGAGCTCAGCCTTGACTCCAGCTGGAAGAGAGTTGAGGTAAGCTTGGATCTTTTGTCCCTTGGCTTGAACGGAGAGAGAAGAGTCGTTGGAGATGGCGGTGAGCTCAGCATCGGCCTAAAAAGGATAGATTAAAAATGATGTTTCAAAAGATCATATGGATATACATAGCTAAACCAAATCGGACCTGTTTAGAGTAATCTACTAGTTTTCATATAATCTCTAAATAATCCTCTTACCTTCTTGGCAGCTGGGGAGAAGTTAGCGATGGCAGCTTGATGAGCAGCCTCAGCTTGTCCTTGTTGTCCCTTGATGAACTTTTGGAAATCAGCCCAGTCAGCAGCGACCTTTCCTCCTTGAGTAGTGACCCAAGCTTGGACCTTAGCATCAAGAGCAGTCTCGGTCAAATGTCCGTTGGCTTGAATGAGTTGTTGGAAGCTCTGGAGTTGAGCTGGGGTGGCATTACGAAGGAATGGTGGAACGTCTTGTCCTCCAGCTGGTTGTCCGTAGACAGAAACAGCGGCGACGGCGAGAAGAGCGAGAATGGCAAGACGGCACATTATAAAGGGATTGTTGGAATCAGAAGGAGTAGAAGACGACTGATGAGGATACCCCAACAGAATTAGTCGCTTTTATACCATCGACGCACACTATCTTGTCTCTTTCTGTGCCGCCCTTTCGCTCCTCCCACACGCAAGATCATTGATGAGAGAGTAGAGAGACGCAGAGAGAATCAGAGTGTTCGCTGAAGTTGACCAGTTTTCCGATGGAAAATCGCTGAATTTGAGACTTTTCAATACAGGGAAGAGGTAAAAGAAGTGACGAATTTTTGTCTAATATCTTGGAACAGAAGTTATTGTAGACGTCATTTAGTTTTGAAACACAAGGCAACGGATCTTTAGGCGGAAGTCAATGGGCCCGCAAGGTTACGGCGAGTTGGTTTTACAAATCATGGTTCTGAAATCAAAACTGACAAAAAAAGAGTTTTCGAAGCAAAAATAAATTGACGTTGAACATAATCCTTGTTTTTTGAAACCAATTCTCGTTTTGTTTCGATTCATCCAGTAGTTTCATGTATTTTTACAACCATTAATTAAACCTAACGGCGACGGTCTTCAGACATTACTGTTCTCAATAACCAAATGTACTGTTGGATACGTGACTCGTGTCCAATCATCCTTAAATTTCAATCTCCACCTGTATTATTTTGCAACACTCCAGACTGAATTCCATTCAAAGTACATCCATAAAAACCTAAGAGACCTAGTTGTACTTGATAGTTTCTTCTTCTTCTAGTCACCCTATTCTGTCTTTATCATTCAGATCTTTTTCCCTTTTCCACGTCACCATAATGAATCGTCTGACCTTTTGTCGATTCTTTTTATATCATCTTGAAGACCTTTCTGACTTCGACGCCTTCTTTGATGACATCATCCATCTTTTTCAAAGCTTGTCATAATGGTCAGTTAGTGTAGGTAAAACTTGAAACAAGAACTGTTGTTTGTACAACCTTGAACTCCTTTCTATTCTCTTTTTCATACACTATTCACCCTCCGATTCATTGTGATCACTATCATCTTCGTCAGTTTTTTCTCGAAACGTTGTCCCATCCGTTTTCTTTTTCATTCCTGTCTTCTTCAATCCTTCCAATTTTATATCCTTATTCTACTTCCTGATATGTTTTGGAGAAAACGGTCAGTTTCTTCTTTGTTTATCCACTGTTTCGGTTTGAAGCACACCAAAACTTCAGGCTTTCGATGACGTTACGTCTTCTGATTTGTTCCATTGATCAGTCAGAAACAGAACAGTCTTTGATCTTGTAAAATAGTTTTAGAACCTTCAGACTTTTTTCATTCATTATCTAATCTTATGATTTATAACTCTTCGTTACCAGTAGATTCAATAGACGTTATCTCTTTTCTGATGACGTGGCAGTTGATAGTAATAAATTGATGATATTGTTTCTTTGTTTAGATGATAAACAAACACAAATGGACCTTACATTTATAGGTCATATAAATCTTTGTGAAAAGAGATAAAGTGCTACAACTCAAACTACAGATATATTATTAGAACGATCATCGACCAAAGAAACGATTTAGCTGAAGGAATGTATGTATTGAAATTGATGAATGAATGCCGAAAAGCAGTAAAAAATGAGGAAAACAAACAGGGGCAGAAAGGTTGATCGTTGAGGGTAGAAAGAGTTGAAATGCAAATAAACTTACTACTGGAATCAAACTTTTTCGCACATTGGACTCTCATTTCTCTGGCATTTGAGCACTTGGAATGGGGGGAAATGAAGAGAAGAAAGTGTTTGTGGAAGGAACAGGAACATTTGTAGTTAATGAACATATGGAACAAACAATATATTTATGTTTTAGAAAGGGGTCTTGAGCAAAATCTTATCTATATTTTACAAAACAATAGTAGTTTGCAAAAAGAGATGTGAACTATAACAAACTCAGACGAAATATCATTTTCAGTTGGGAAATTGGTCAGAAAAACGTGGATGGAACTTTGACAGTCGATATGCAAATCGATGGGAATTCGATATTGATCCGGATTCAGAAGATTTAGAAGGACTTCATCTTCGTGTTGTTGTCTATTTGGAAGAACCGTTTGTTATTAAAACTGGAGAAAATCAATATGAAGGATTCTGTATTGATCTTCTGAATGAAATGACAAAAGTTCTTAAATTCAACTATACAATTATTGAAGTACAAGATGGAACCTATGGAATTGAGGATGAATCTGGAAGATGGAATGGAATAATTGGAGCTCTCCAAAGACATGAAGCAGATTTATCACTTTCTGCAGTTACGATAACATACAGTAGGGCGGAAGTAGTCGGTGAGTACAAGTATATCTTATGTAATAAACCACTTGAACTTCTTTTTTTTTAGATTTCACTCTTCCATTCATGCATCTTGGAATTTCAATTCTATTAGCAAGAACTTCCGAGGAGACTGATAAAGGATCACTTTGGACTTTTCTTGAACCTCTTTCTTTGACTGTTTGGATCAGTTTACTTATAAGTTACTGTATCGTTTCATATTCAATGCATATTCTGGCAAAGTTTTCCCCATACGAATGGTAACTTATATTCTAAGATAGGAAACAATATCTCTTTTTTTATTTCAGGTATAATCTGGAGAGAATCGATGAACGAGATTTCGAAAACATAAAGAATCAAAAGAATCAATTCACAATTCTGAATTCATTCTGGTTCACTATGGGATCACTTATGCAACAAGGATCAGATGTCATTCCAAGAGCAGCTGCAACACGTCTTATTGCGGTTGTTTGGTGGATGTTCACCCAAATTATCATTTCCTCTTATACTGCTCAACTTGCTGCTTTCTTAACTGTGGAGAGAATGTCTACACCTATTGGTAATTTGATGCTTATTTCTAATTTCTGAAACTGGAAAAATGTTTTCAGAAAGTACTCAAGATCTTGCGAATCAACAAAAAATTAGATACGGAGTGCTGAAAAGCGGGTCAACTATGGACTTTTTCCGTGAAAGTAAAATACCAATGTATGAACGGATGTAAGTTTTGATTAATGATGAATTATGAATCAATTGAATGGAATGGTTTTCTAGGTGGTCAGTAATGGAGTCATCTTCTCCTGGAGTATTTGTAAATAGTTCAAGAGAAGGAATAGCACGGGTCAAATCGGGTGGATACGCGTATATGATGGAGAGCTCCATGCTCGAATATTATTTGGAACGAGATTGTGATTTACAAAGTATTGGAGGTCTATTGGATTCAAAGGTTAGTATTGAATGAAGATTTTTAAAAGTGTAGGAGTGAGTTCAAAAAGATGAGTGTGAAAGTGTTGGCTTTGAATCTAGGAACATAAAGTTCTCCGCCCATTCCTTTGACTGTTCTCATCAAAACTTCGATTCAGGGTTACGGAATTGCTTTACCAAAAGGTTCACCTCTACGAGATATTTTATCGAGAACTGTTCTACAACTTCAAGAAAGAACAATACTGGAAGCATTGAAAAACAAATGGTGGAGAGATAGAAGAGGTTTGAGGAACTTAGCGAAAAAAAGGTTTCAAACTGAAAACATTTATAGAAGGTCCTTCTTGTGCTCCTCCTACTGAAAAAGCGACAAACTCAAAACCGCAAAACATATTTGGTAGCTCTTTTTTTCAAATTAAATGTGGTTCATTATTCATTCATTTTCAGGAATATTCTATGTTTTGTTAACTGGTTTAATAGTCGCATTCCTGCTTGCTTGTGGAGAATATTGCATCGAATCTCGTCATGAAGCATTTCGACTGAAACTAACTATAGTTGGAAAAGTACTCTTTTCATTTTTCAGAACCTAAATATGCTAATTTCCGAATTTCAGTTCATTGATTGGTATCGAGGGAATTCGAATGATACAAAAGTTCGAAGCAAAATGAGAAATATGCAACTTGACACTGCTGGACAGGAGATCGCAATGTGAGTTCTCAGTCTATTTTTGCTTCGAGTTACAGAAAAAAAAGGTTTTAAAAGCAAATTCTCGCTTCTCCCGTACCATTATACTCGGTTAGATTTCCGGCCAGAAATCCTTATTTTGCATGAAAATTCGCCAGAATTTTCGCAACTTTTCTTTTCAGTTTCAATAATAAAATAGAGTAATGAGATGAGAGGTCACAGTTGGCAGAGGAAAGGTAGGTCATATCTAAAGTGCATGGAATAAGAAAACGCCTTTTTTCGAATTGTTTGGTTACGCTTTTTTTTGTTCGCTGCTTCAGTTCTTCATTTTTTGGTTGTTTTGGCTGAAAATGCTATAGCTTTTTCAGTTTTTTCTTCTTCCTTATCTTTCAGTTCACCCTTTTTTGATATGGCATTGCATCGAAAATTTGAAATTTCAAGAAATATATATTGATATCGGACAGAAACATACTTTTGTATCAAATTAATTAGGCTATCAGTTTATTAAAACATGCTATTAGTAAACAACAGTGTATAATTTAATTATTTGAATTCTCAATTTTTTTTCTGTTTTGTGGAACTTCTATCAAAATCCTTTCTCTCACATTAATTTTCCTATTCTTTCTCACTCAGATCAAAACTACAGTAGTAGATTCACATAACTTTCCTAACAACATAACCACTTTCAACACAAAACTAATTCTTGTCTTCAACAAACTGTTCCAGATCATCTCGTCCGGAGCCTCCTCCACAACCCGTCGCCACTTCTCGTCCTGATCCAACACGTCTATCAATATCTTCTCCAGCACCAACAATCTGCGTCGTTTCATGTGATGATGGTACTCCAATAAGTCGTGATAGGCCTCCTTCAATCAGTAGAGCTGGTCTTCGAAGATTGAGTCGAATGCTACCAGCCACCACACACGAACAATTATCCAGATTTCGGCAGGGATCAATGTCATAACATTCTTTTTGTTCCCAATCTTTTTTTGTAAATCTTGTAATTATTATCTTTCACATACTACCTGTTTCTTTGTTATCATAAAAAACCAAACTCTTCTCAATGAACTGGTCAAAAATATGTTTGATAATTGTTTATAACCGAAATAAAACTATTTCTTCCATTTAAATTTGTTGATGGTGAATGGAAAGAAACTGTTCAAAAAGACAGGACAAAAGAATCTACAGAATTTTCTTTTCAAAAACTACAGATTTTGAACCAAATGATTACACCAATTCTTTCAAAAAACTATGAAATCGTTTTAGTTTTTAGAACAAAAGAATACTGTACTTGAATACGACTCCTCTTTAAAGAGACAAAGTTCAATTGGAAATACAAAGTGAGACAAGAATCTGTGCACCATCTGTTTATTGATTGTTAAGGCATTTCATAAATGTCCTGTGCATTCCATTACGAAATATTCAATACCTTTGCAATAATGCAAACTACGACACTCCGCATATTGATTGCGCCCAAGGTTTAGTTACTTATTTTAGGAATACATCTGCAATACTTCAGACCCAAACAATCATGTCTTCCGTTGATAACATTGTTCTTACAAGCAATCAGTTCTAAATTTATATCTTTCAACTCTTACGATACTAAATGAAGATAGTTTTTTCTATAGTACATCTAATATAGTATATGATAATGGTTGAAACTCAAAATATATGACCACTAATTCTAACAAGACACTCTTAACTATTTCTGTTCTCTTTTTGTATCACTATTCAGACTACATAATATTTCATATACATGCGACAATTATGATTTGAACAATCTTAATGGCATTTTTGCTTTTAGGTTCATTGCAAACTCGCACAATGCCTGATGAAATCGAACCAATGTACATTGTTGAATCCTCAGACAAGCAGCGTTTGCGTGTCAGCCTATCAATTCTGAAACAGTCAGTGACGCTGTGTAATGTTGTCGATTTGACAATAGCTCACTCAGAGTCCGAAGAAGATACTTTTATTCCAATTGATAATGCAGATAAAGAGACGCTTGAAAATGTATTCAAGTTCTGTGAGCGTTATGTTGGAAAAGGTGAATTTGTGGAGCCGGAGGATCATGAAGCAGTGCCCAAGATGCCAAAATGGGAGACAGATTTCATCAATAGTCTTGGAAGTACCATGTTGATGAAAGTTGCACGAGCAGTTGACTACCTTGAAATCAAACGTCTCAGTTATTACATTACAACATTCCTCGCATCTTTGCTCACTGGAAAAACCAATGAACAGATGATGAAAATCATGTTTACAAAAGTAGATGAGAAAAAGATGGCTGAAAAGGCAGAAGCCAAGAGAGTTGAGGAAGAGGAAAGAGCTGCAAAAGTAATCGAAGAAAACACCAAAAAACGAACAGCAGTAGGAGAAGCAAATTCTGCGAGATCAAAGAGATGCAAAGATAGATCTGATGAACTGAATTCCAATTAGTATTACTGTTGTTTTGTTCGTATTTGCTATCGTTGTACTCTTCTACCTGTGAATCGATTCTCATTATCTAAAATCAGATTCTTCTGAGTTATTCAACTGATTTCTATCTCATTTTCTCAATATAATATTTATCGTTCAAGTTTTTATCAACTGCATATTCACAGAGTTCAGTAGGGTTCAACTGTCTGATGGCACTGAAAATAGGCGGTATTTTACAACAGTATCTAACAGGCTTGATAAAAAGCTATTTATTTTTTTGAGAAAGCGAGTTTCTCCTCACTTTTTTGTTGATTCGGATATTCAACAAAAAACAAAAGAGTAATAAACCGTGAACTTGTTTGTGGGACATCTGGTTTTTATATTGCTTCAACACTTGAAATTCAATTTATTTCTACTACTGTATCAAAGTTGAAGTCGTGAGCGTATGAAAGATAAATGAATCCGAAACATGCCCCGAAAACTGATGTGAGTTGCCATTTTCAAGGTACACTACAATGAAATTTCAGAATTCGGGAAGATCTTCAAGATCAATTGTGGTCGCTGATCAATCTGAAAAAGTGACAAAAGATGATTCAAAGAGAGATTCGCCGTCTACAAAAGTTCAGAATAACCAAAAAGTCCCAAAGCCATCTACAGAACAAAGTCACAAAAATGTCGTTTCTCCCACAAAGCGATTGGGTGTGATGCCACGTTTAAAACTTCCTGAACCTGATTCTATTCCTCTTATACCAATAGATGAGAAGTTCAGAAAACGGTGGCACATCGAAGGGATCATAGGGAAAGGTGGATATGGAGAGATATACTTGGCGATTGATATGAAAATGGCTGAAGAAGTTGCCATAAAGGCAGAGCCGATTGTACGAAAAGGAAAAGTTGCGAAGCGTATGATTTTAGAGCAAGAAGTTCTTCTTAAACTACGCGGAAAGCCACATGTTCCATTGATATTTGGTTCTGGACACACTGATCAATTCAATTTTATAGGTATCAGCTATCAAATTTTTTTCAATTGAGAACATATTTACAGTTCTCCAACTACTGAGTATTAATTTGGGAGATATTAGAAGAATGAGTCCAACTCGTAAACTGAGTAAAACAACCGTTGGAAGAATCGCCGTTCAGTCGATTGCTGCTTTACGTGATTTGCATGAAATCGGTTATTTACACAGAGACGTTAAGCCAGCTAACATTTGTTTTGGAATAACTCCAAAAGTTGTTAATGGTTACTGTTATATTCTGAAATATTTCTCCTTCTAGACTCGTCATGTTTTAATGCTTCTTGACTACGGACTTGTTCGCAGATATAAGGATCCCGATGGAGAATGGCGATCTCATCGTCCAAAAGCAGGTTTCCGTGGAACACAACGATACGTGTCAACCAGAGTACATCGTCGTCTTGAACAGACTCCCGCAGACGACATGGTATCACTGATGTATACGGCGTTTGAGTTGTTAGCGGGAGAGTTGCCCTGGAGAAATCTTGAAAAAAGTGATGATATTTGGAAAATTAAGGAAGCGGTGGTGAGGTGTACTCGCATCAGTTTTAAATTTAGTTCGCTGCTTTTTTCAGCATTTCGGACACATTGAGTATTTTACTGGGATGGCTCGTGAACTATTCGAATTTTCCAAGCTGGTTTCAGGCCTTGATCCCATGGTGGATCCTCCTTATGCTACTCTCCAAACCGCTGTCAAGAAATTATACGTTCCAAAAAAGCTATCAGATCCGTACGATTGGGAGGATAACTTCAAAGAAGCTGTTTTAGAGAAAACGCTATCAACTGACGACAGCACTAAATAATCGTTTGAATTGATTGGTCAAATATAGTTCCGCTGTTTTTGCACTCTTAGAATATGAGGAAATTGCAATTTTATTGAAAAAAAACGGAATTGATTAGTGGTCAAAAACTGAAAACAAGAACTAGATATACCTTCAATTTTACTGAAACACTATTTTTACTCAAAAGCTTGCTTCTGGAGGACCGGTGTATGTGAAGTTGAAATGATAAAGATCGATGATAATAATTGATGAGCCTGATGCATGTTAATCGTCCCAGGTGGCAGTAGAAGTTGAGGGTTGTTCCCATGGCTCCGGAATTCCAAACAGCTCTCTCATTTCTTCGGCTGACTTTCCTTTCGCAGAATTGGCAACTGACTTACAGCCATAGTTAATAAGTCCGGTGATGTCTAAATGGTAGGCAGCAGTTATCAAATCGAAAAGATGAGACATCGGCATTCTGTTGAGAAAGTTTTGATCCCATGATGGAATGTGTATGTTTTTCTTGTCTTTTTCCGCTTGTGCGATGGCTGGATCATCTTCCTTGTGTTTCTCGCACCATTCAATCACAAGACGGAGTGTGAATCCAATAACGTTGTTAACCGGAATGGGTTTCATGTCCACACAATCTTCTTTATCATAACCAAGTTCTCTAATCGTTGCTGCTAAGGTGCTGGAAAGAAGAAGGGCACGGACATCAGCCTGCAGCTTGCTACCATCGGATGCTATCACATGAACAAGTCGTACCGGAACTGAAGGCTTTGATGAGCTGAAATAATAATGTCATTTAACAAATATGGAACTTGCAAATACCTAGTTTGAGGGCGTTTAGGATTGTTTCTTTTGGGCATTTTTGGATCTGGCGATCGGTCGATGTAAAGTTTCTGTAAAATGATCGCGAATGTTTTGTTGATGTTTGTGAGAAGCATGCGTTCTATCGGTAAGAAAAATGAAAACATGAACTTTGAAAAATAGCCAGCGTATCAACGATAAAACACAATAAACAATTTTTTCGAAGATAATGTAGCATGCTTGCGATAGAGCGTACTTGTTTCCCATTTCACTTAAGTGAGCGCCAACTTGAAAATGAGAAAAACTTTCTTACAGTAATCCTACAGTCTCTCATTAAATCACGAGAAATCTCAAAAAAATAATTCAACTCATATTATATTTTTGATTTTGATTAGCTGACCGCGAAAATACGTAAATTTTCGATATTACGAAGAGAAATTAAACGAATGAATTAGAATATTCAATAAATACTTTTATTGAGAATAAAGAAAACCGGAGACATCGGATGGAATGTACTGTCAGGAAATAAATAATGCTTTCAGAGATTCATTCTTTTGAAATGCTATAGTCAACTACTTTTTACTTTTTGGTCATTTTGTTTTGAAACGTTTCTCTGGAGCTCCCTCAGATTCATTTGTACCATAGCCATGTGAAGAAGAGCTCTGTTGATTAGTCGTTTTTGCCATTCTTGGTTTGATTGGTGTTCCTTTGAGATTAAATACTTTGATCATTTCTTCTGCACTTTTACCAGCAATCTTCGATGCAATCTGTCTACCAACTGCATCATAAAGGCGAGGTATACAGAGGTAGTTGGCAGCCACAATCAATTCAAAAAGTTCGTTATTTGGAATCTGAAATGAGTACCAATTTGCGTCTCTAGTTAAAAGTTTTAAAACAGAATTGATTTTTTTCAAAGGATTCAAAACTCACATTGAAATAATTCGTGGACCACTCTCCGAATTTATAGTCTGGAACATATTGTTTATCCCGCGGAACCCAGGCTGAGTGGTTACGGTGACGTTCTAACCATAAGATGATCTTCTCAACTTGCTCTTTCTTTAAATTGCACAATGGTACGGGCATCTTTCTCACATCATCTTGGGAATAGTCAAAATTTTCAATTAATTTGGAGAGTGTCTCAGATTGTTCAGCAAGTTTCATATCCAACTCGAAAGAGTGACCATCACCGGAAACAACAGTGAAGGTATTTGGTTTTGGAGCAGAAGTTGAAGTTGAAGATCCATCGCTCATTTTGCTAAATAGTTAATCCATTTAATGTATCTGAGACGTATCAGATTAGTATTATCAGCTTTCTCAAAAACTTAGTAATCTTAGAAAAGTCAAATGATAATCCAAGTGTAGGATCAAAGCGGAACTCACATGAGAAAATCAATATAGTGGTTATAATGGCACAAGCTGTGTGCTATACTGAGAGAAGTGAACGAAAGTGCTATCGCGCTCTGCTGAACGACCAGACAAACAGCCAGTGTCTCAGTTTTATAAACACTCCTGAAAAATGATACAACGAAAAAATTCTGAAAGTCTATTCAGTAAAAAAAAACAGAAACGTTCATTTGAATAGGGCAACAACGCGAGATGTTTGCCGTTACTACTGTAGCTTACAGTAGTTATAGTAATCACACGTTCATGCGATTCGGGAATCGGGTCTCCATTTGAACTCATTTAACTTTTCGAATATTTGCTCCAAATTCGCTTGAGCGAGAGATCGAAACATTCTAGTTTAAGTTTACTAAAAAATGTTTATTGCAAGCGGAAAAAATATTTGACATGCATTAGAAATATGAAAGTGAAGAACGGACTATGTAATTTCTGATGATTAGATGAATAGAGATCACAAGTAAAATGAGGTAGCTATCGGCTTAATTAAAAAAAAATCTTCATGATAATCAGTTCTCTTTCAAATCGGAATCGCTTGAAGGCATCGGCAGAACGGCTGCTTTGAACTTGGTTGCGGCGGACGGCGCTTTGAGCGTGATGTAGTTGTACCGAGCAGCTGGTGTTGCTGATTTTTTTTCCGCCTTCGCTTTCAAACGACGTTCCGCCCAATCAGAAGCATCTTCTTTTTTAGCTGTTGAGTTCGATGTTATCATGGCAGCTGGCTTCTGAACGAGGAACTAATTCATATAAGTCAAGATAAAAAGTGTTACCTGCGGGGTCATGAGCATATTCGACATTGATATGTCTAATTGTGTTACAGGCTCCGCTTTTTTCGGTTTCACAAAGAATGATGGACGGGAGTTATCCATAGGTTTGAGAGGCGCTCGAAGTTGTGGGTTCTCAGAATCAGAACTCAAAACCGATCTCATTTTTCTTTCCGCACATTCAATATCAAATTGTAATTGTTCAATTTTCACACGCTGGTTTTCAATTTCCTGCTGCAATCCTCTGATAGTCGTCACATACTGCTCATTTTTCTTCATTATTTCTTCAAATCCTCCAGTGACACTTGCGATCGAGCATTTGAACGATTCGAAATAGCCTGCCATAATGCTGCCAATTTCACGTTTCGGTACAGTTTTCATTTTGATGAATAGACGCTCCCAAAAATGAGTTCTTTCCGTTTCGAGCTGCTGAACCCTTGCACGCAGTCTTCGCATTTCTTCAACATCAATGTGATTGATAGCATTGCGAACGACCAGACCACGAGCCATGAAAGCCCGAGCACGTTCTTCAGCATCTTCTTTCTCCAAAGTGAGACGCTTAACCATAGCCATGAGCCCTTGTTTCTCTCGGAAAATTTTTTTCAAGTCTTCCTCCAGCTTTCGTTCTGCCTCCATCGCCTGCAAACTGGGTAATATAATACTGATTGAGTTTCGAACAATACCTCTGCAAAAATGGAATTTCCTGAAGATGCATGCTTTCCATGGTTCGAATTCTTTAAATCAAAAACTTCTCCTTCTAGCCTAGCGATTTCATCCTCCTTCGTTTTAATGTGACTTTCCAAGCTTTTAACATGGTCAACAGCAGCGTCATGCTCTTCTTTCAATTCGATTGCTTCCTTCTTGAGTTCCAAGTTCTGTTCGTATAAGGTTCCTGCCACTTCTTTGAACTTTTCACATTCCTCACTAATCCTGAGCATTTCCGTTTCAACAAAAGAACTAGATTCGTCACTTTCATTGGTATCAGATCGATTCGCTAATTCCCGATTCTATAAAACATTGCCAGCTTATGTTTTCTCATGTTATGAACTTTTCCTACCGATTTTTCTAACTTGTCTATTTCGTTACGAAGAGAACTGATTAAATCCGTCTGCTCGTGGATAGTAACATCTTTTCCGTCTATTTCGAATTGCAGATCACGGATTTTCCCATTCAACTCTCTTTCCCGCGCTTCCGCTTTACCATCTGATTCAGAGGCTTTTCCGTGGTTGTTCAGTTCGTTTTCCATTTCTTCGATCATTTCGTCTTTTTGTCGGATAGCTTTTTTAAGCCGTTCCACGTCCTGAACAAATCGAATGGTAATGTTTTAAACAAGCTAGACTCACCGCTCGTAGCTGTAATTTCTCGTCATCATCGAGCATTTTGGCGCTCATCAATCAATTTGGAAGAATGGAAACAATGATTGGCTTGGTTTGTTGGTTCTGAACATTCAATCAAAGTGACCAAATACTGTTACGAACAAAATGGGGATAATCACGTTTTGAAATTTCTTTAAAATGTTAATTTTTTGAGAACTAGATTAATTTTTTTTTCGAAATGAACTAAAGCAATTTGAAACGTCAATAACCCCTATAACTTTCACTATATGCTTCAACTGACGTGACAGGTGTGCGAAAACAATTTAAAACAAATTTTTTCCCGCTTCACATTTCTTGTTCGCTGGAGCGCACTTGCCTTTCTTCTGAATCGACTTCTTAGCGAAACTCGTATCGAAACTCGTATCATATCACTTCACTCTGTTTCAACGAACTATAACAAAATGTCAGCGAACGGAGTTCCTACGCCTTTCATGGGATCTGGAATAAAACAAGATCTACATTTGCTGTTTAACAAGTTTTCGGCCATCGAATCTATGAAGTAATTTCACCGGTTTCCTATTAAAAAGCAGTAGGATTTCTTCGAATGTAGTCACCCACAATTCGAATCGCTCCGTCTCTTTTTCAAGTTTCAAAAAAGCTGCTTGAATTTCTCAAAATTCAACCTCAACAAAAATGAGTTTCTAATTGTGAGTGACTACCAACACCTATTCCAACTTCCTTGTTGCAGAATCCGAGACTTTGCCGATGTCTTCCGTGAAATACATTTCGAAACGATATTCCATTACCGAATGAGTCCAGCCGAGCACATCGAAGTTAGATTTGTCACTATAAATCGCTGAAAATCATTATGTTTCTTTTTTTCAGTTCAGCGAATACCTGCTCCAAAATGCTGCTCTCTACTTCGGAAAAGAAAATGAAATAGGAGAAGTCAGATCTTTGAAAGTATAACAGTTTCAGTGCTTCAATCATTTGTCTATATGAATTACTTCAGGAGCGAATATTCGGAGTGTATGTTGTCTATGCTTTATACAATTTACAACCAGAGGATCATGTTTGTCAAGTTTGTTATAAACTTAGTTTACAACCCCCAAAAGAATCATTACAGGTCCCCATTAGCCAATTTCAATTTGATGAGTTACTGAGCTTTCAAAAATCGCTTGCGGCTGTTAAGATTTTGGAGCCATTGGCAGCGATCAAAAATCTAATATTGAAAAAAGCATTCAGATTGACCGTCTTTCAATCAACATATGACCCAGTTACTCATAAAAAGTATTTAGCAGAAGAAGAGCTGCCCAATTTCAGTAGGAAACCTATTGTAAGTTATTAAATTTTTAAAAAAGGAATTTCATTTTCCACTGTTTTTAGGAACCGTTTGCAAGAGCAAAAAGTTTACTGGATCATAACCTTTTTGGAGAACTGCTATGCATTCATAAAGCATACACAGAGGTATTCAAACTTTTCTTATTGTTGTACTCGCATCTTTGTTTAGGGGAAAAAGGCGCTTGGACTGACGAACATCCAAATGGTTGACAAGATAAACCCAGTTGAAGAAATAAAAGCGAGTCTAGAGAGATACCAAACAAATTTCAAGCTGACTGGGGGACACCCAATTGAAGAAACCTCGACCGTGAAGGTAGCTGAATCAGCCGGAACGAGTAGATCGGCGTTGAGAAGTCGGGCGTATGCTGCTGAGTTGAAACATACAAGACAACGGAGACATCTAGATCCAAATATGGAAGGTAGATATTGGGAGATTTAAAAAAAATTCAATTATTCTAACTGTTCCAGAAAACTTCAAACATCTCACATTTGGCGACATCGCCCAACAATGTCTTGAAGAAAGCGTACAGAAGCCAAGGTATAAATTATCTGTGTCGTTGTAAAAAAATAAATCATGTTATAGCACGAGTCAACGAAAAACAAAGCCGAAACGAAAGCGGAAGACATTTGATGATCCAATCGAACACATAGATGACGACACAATTGCTGAGCAAGTCCTACGCGAAGAATACGCAGCAAGGGTTAAACCAGAGATTCCAGGTATGAAAACTTCCTGTTTATTAATTTTTTGAAAGCTGTTTTTTTTAGATACCACTGATGATATTATGTTTGGTAGCAAAATAGGCAAGCAAGGAACTTCAGGTGTTGCGAAAATTCGAGCTCCAAAGCGGAAGAATCCGAAATTGGTTCAAATAAAAAATGAGTCACTAGATGAGCCTTCCACTTCCTCAAATATGTATGTCATAAATAATTTTCATTGCCTTCCACAATTATTTTCCAGCCTCACTCTGCCTCATAATTCACCAGAGAAGAAACCTATGGTTCGTATTGATGTAAAACCTAGAATTGATCCAGCATGGGCGCATAAGATGCATGCTTGGGACGGTCAAGTTGAAGCAGCAGATAAACAAGCTCAGAAATGGAAAAATCTGATAAAACTCGAAGAAGATCCATGAAATTTTTTAAATCTAAACGAATATTACCAGACTATTGAACATAATTTGTGCAGTAATAAATATTTAATAACCAGCTTGAAAACTAACCCTTTGTCCGAAGGTGATGAGTGTACCGATTGTAGTATTTTGTAAAAATTGATTGTATTTTCCCTTTTATTGTTTCAAATATTTTCCTTTAACTCTTTTCTCAGCTTTTTTCGCATTTTAGTTCAAAATATCAGAAGGGATGTATTATGTTGCAAGGAGGCTGCAGAAAGTGGTCTGATATCGTGCAATACATGCCTAGTTCATTCGTTTATCATCTCGATATAGTGTCATAGCGCAACAGCGTTTCGTAGAAAAGCAAAGTGCACAATTTATTCAATTTAGTGATAATGGGCAAACTTCTAACGTGTACTATCAGCGGCGGTAGAAGTGACAGGGATGATTGAACCTATTAAACCTAGTTTCTACATTTAGAACTTCCAAAAACAAATCTCTAGCTAAATGCTGCCGTAAAGAAAGATGACGGTCTTTCCAAAAGTAAACCTTATATACAAATCGTCCCTCCTATCAAATTGTTCTTCTGACAAACATTGATCACCTAAGGAGTCAATTAGAGGGCATTTCGAATCTGTCTCATTGCTCAGGAGATTCGATTGACTCTTTCATCAAATTGAAAAATAATTGCTTCGCTGTTTTTCTATTCTGATCGAATCGAATTTCGACCAAGATTTTTTTCTTTGGTTTATATTTTTCTTTGGTCGCTGGTCGACTGTGGTCCTCTGTTTAAAAAGACATCATCGATCGTTCGAAATTTCCATATGAAAGCCGACCCGTCTAGACTCTTGACACGACATGTCGCTGCTGCCACGTTGAACACATGTGAGAGAAAAAGAGTCGCAGATCGAAACGAACTATTGGTGCTTGATACGTGATAAAATCATGCGCGAAACACGCTTTTCTGTGTATAGTTGTCCTAATGTCGTTTTTTCGGAGATATAGAACATATTGCAGGCATTGGTAGTTCTATGACTTTTTTCAATTTACCAACCATTTGCCTATTCGAAGTCCCGCCCCTTTTCGAGTATATAAAACTAACGTCCGAAATAAGAGCTTCTTTCAGTTGGGGATTTTCATCAACTAACGGATTCGAGCAGAGTGACAAGAAGGTTGAGCTGAAATATCTGAAAATGACGAATACAGGTGAAGCACAAGTCGTCGAATCCCAGGATACCATTAAGAAAATCGACTCATTGTCAACAATGCCCTATTGGTAGGTCTTTGCTTTAATTTCATTTCCCTTAAAATTGATTGCCGGAAAGCCTAAAATCTCAGGAACTTGTTATTTTTAGTTCTCAACTTTGATCGTACCAGTTACTTCTATTAACCTCCATTTACCACACAACGATCACAAACTGATCTCATATCAGTACCAAATGTAGGCAAAATAATGAGAGCGAAATTCACGTGATTGGGGCAAGTTGTTCAAAATACTAAATAGATAAAATAGGTAAATTTGTTCTACAAGTTTAATCCAGACATACTTTCTGAAATTACAGCAAGTTTTTGAACCCATGTATTCCGATCAAAGCTTACATGAAACGTGTATGTTTGTGGTGATACATTTAGCTACATTGTAAATTCAAGTTGAACTTTATAAGCTATCACACCACTGTATCTTATCATGATAAAAGAACGATGGAAAGTATACAACGTTTGTCTACTATCACAACATTTATTAGTCGACAGAGACACGCAATACATTGCACTCAGGAAAGATCGAATACTGATCTATCAAAATGGAATCTAACCGTTTTACCTGCTTTTGGAAGAAAATTGATCGGTATCTCTTAATGAAATGGAACAAAAGAAAACGTAACCGGCAATTTTGAAAAGATTAGCGAAACAACTTGAAATCAAGATTTAGAACGACAGAGATGAGATAATGATAACAATTGTGAACATTTTAGAACCGGCTTAGTACAAATAAAGTTTAAGTGATGTGAGTGAGAGTTTTTTTTTTTGAGAAATGTGACAGTGAAATTGTTCTGAATTTCAACTGTGGCTGATTGGAATCAAAAATAAGTCAAAGTACATTCCATTGTTGTGGCGCCTCCCCCTCTTCCGAGATCCCTATCGAATCACATGATCCTGGAAAAGATATACACTCCTCCCTTATAATCTCGTTTTTGCCACAATTCTTCATTAGGCTGAATCTTTTTGTTTCTGCATAAACTCTAGTTGAAAATGGCAATTTTACGGAAAAAGTATGTCTTCTTTGTTTTAGAAAATCATTATTGATTTCCATTTTGTTTTCATTTCAGCGGCGTAGACACTGATGAGAATGAACCATCGAGAGAGAGCACTATTGAGACTGGAAAGAGCTGTCGCAAAGTAGTGATATGATGTAATAATAGTTTCATAATTTTCAGACACTATGAGCTTCTTCATGAGAAGAATCGGACGAT